>JAMKCH010012525.1:0-38893 GCA_023653785.1 Ophioderma brevispina | reverse complement strand
GATTTTAATTCACTAGTAATCCACGGTACTGTGATAATAACACACAAAAAACAAACACTTGATGCCTCAACCCATAGGTGACCATCTTAATCTAAGGTGACTATCTATACACTAAAAATAATATCTTAACACCTCTGATTCCTGTCCTCAAATTAATGTGTGTTCTTTAATGTTGTACTTTCCTTTAAGGTCGCATCTAAAGCATTTCATGATTGTTTCATATGTGTTTTATATGACGCTAGAGAATACAGCGCTTAACCAACATAAAACAAATTAGTACAGATAATCTTCAAAACCCTAATAGAAAAAACAAAACAAGCAAACGTAAATCTACCACATATTCAATATTTCTGAAATATGTTTCCCCCATATTCACAAATTGTCCTTCAACTCGGAGTCAAGACTTTCAGGAATTTGCCCAGTATATAGATATGCATTTTGTGTGAAAGCACAGGATCATAGCAAGTTTTAACTTGAAAGTTATAGTGTCTAAGAGTGAATGGATTTAATCACAAAAACATAATTTTTTGCACATTTCTCTAAACCATGAACAAATGTGTGTCAATACCATCTAAAATGCTATATGAAGTTTTTGATCACCTAACATAATAATGTTTAATTTCAGGTTGCTGTAATTGCCTTACTGATTCATATTTTGCGGTACCTCTAAATCCAAGATTGCTGCCAACTGCCGCTTTTTGACACAATTACATATTAAGGATAATATTTGAAGATAACCTCCAACATCAATGCGTAGGTCATTTTAGCAGCAAATAAAATGTTCTACTTGATGTTTTTCACTTTTTAAAACCTTAATATGTTACATTTTAAATAGAACCTCTACTTAAGCAACTGCATTTAGCCTAGTGTTCAACCGCTGCAATTTGTCTACTTCACATATGCAGTTTGCCAGAAATTGTGATGAAACTATATTTGAAGTTGGTTACATTGTTGCCCCCATACTTATGCAATCAGCAGAGGAAATCAGTCATTCTTCCTTTGTGCTCAGCTCTGGTATTGTTCTGCCAACTATATGCAAGAAAACTACAGCATAAATATCTGCCTTAATAGGCTGGTTCTTGCCGCATTTCCTTTGGAGATGGCAAATTCCTGTACATTTTATTCCATTTTTCTTGCACCCACATTAGTTGAAGTGCAATCGCATTGCAGCCCCAACATGTCAACCCCAAAACTCGGGTGGGGACGCCCCTCTTGGAACGCGACAAGTTTAAGCGTTAAGACCCCTATTTCAGCATTGGTTGTCACCAACAAACTTTGAAAATTTCACCAAAGATCCATAATGTTTTGGAAAATATCGATTGACTCCCTATTTCAGCTTGTTGTAGTCCCACAAAACTTGAAATTTCACCAAAGATCCCATATTTTTGAAAATTATCCGGATATTTTTTCAGTAGTTAATTTATGCCATTACACTATAGCTCGATCATTTACAAGTTAAGTACGGAATATTTTGAATCCTCGACGGTCTTACGACACCATTGTTGGCATGCTGGATTAGTCTTCGATTATGCAATTTCCTCCAACTCTGGAGTTTCTTGGTGTAAATTCATAGCATGTAATCCCAATGTTGCAAATAAAGACACGTCACTAATGGAGAGCGCTAAGAACACGTACCTCTCTCCTCCATAGCAACTTCCATATTCAATAAAGGCTGACTCAGAGATTTTCTAGACGGAGGGCACCCCAATTTGCAAACAAATCGTGTTTTTTTTGGCATATACGTAATGCTTGTCCCCTCTGTGTGCAATAGCTAAGTTCAGACAGTCCGTCAGATAGAAAATCACAACTTTGTTATAAAATTCCGTGATGTGCCCTCAAAATTACATTTTAGGCTATAGTAGAAAATAATCTTTCCCTAGAGGCATCCAAATTGGAAGGCTGAGCTTTCGACACGCTAGCGAATGCATCATCAGAGCAAAACGTAAACATCCCTGATGTTGCACCTCTAGAGGTCCTTTTCACCGCATTCATGCATAACCTATAACAAAAGGTGGTTAGTTCCCCGTAGTCTTTCCTCATTCATATTACTTTAATACCCGACCTCAAACTACTTGTGCTATTCAAGTGTGACCCTACTTTTATGCATACATATCCAACATGCATGTCGTTCTGTAGGTTAAGAAAGTCTCCAAAAATTTGGAATGGACTTGCCATTCCCGGCAAGATGGGCTGCTAATCCCAAAGGTGGAAGATCTCTATATACACAGTGAACAAGGAGGGAAGAATTTCCAATAACCGATGATCAAAGGATACCCCCAGTAATTAAGTTTCTGGTTGAATTAATCGAGAGACATCCTTTGAGTATAAGTCAACCCCATTCAGGAGGAATTTCAGCTCCTTTGTCCCTATTGAAAGTTTGTTAGGGTAGACTTGATATGCAAACGTCCTGGGAAAGCCTCTATGGAAAAAATATTTTCTACTCATGTTTACAACCTAGAGTACTTTCAAATCATTTAGGTGACTGTTTTTATTTCCACTTGACTATTTTCAATTTAATATACCAAAAAAATTATAGTTCAAATTCTCCTGAGTCACTTTACGAAGATTTGCTAAGTACTGCTTGCCCTTCCATCTCTTAGGACCTTCTTAGGTGCTTATCAACTTGTTGGGTTGGGCTAGCAATTATTGGGCGAAGCGGTCTTCGACTGTTCTATCCTGGACTCTGGTTTTTATTGATATTGTAGGGCATGTATCACACACCCATGCAGCACTGTTCTGATCATGGAGAACTTATTTCATGATGATTTTTGCAATTATTGTCTCCGCCAAATCACCAACTATTAAGGGGCGCCTTTTAAATGAATACTTTTTAGATATAGCAATTTCAAGTACGGGGACCATTGCCGATTTTTCTCCATTTTTTACCACTTTACAAAAATCTGAGTATGCACATAAAGTTTCCCCTCACATTACACAAATCACCGAGTACAAGCTTCAGTATAGAAAACTAGGTTGAATGAACCTTTTTGTGATTCTTTATTCCTAGCAGAAAAATTGCATCAGTTGCTTCTTGAGTTATTCTAGAATTTAAATAATCAAGCAATCAAAGAGTATTAAGTAAATCATATACCTGGTTGAGTCAAAAAAAGTACACCAATTGAGCGATTTTTCATGGAAAACCCTTTGGGCTATTCATATATTTCTTTTTGTTTATAACCTTCCCTGTTTTGTTCTCTCAATAAAAATTAACGCATTAAATTGATTAACAGTTCGAAACGTTACAGCGTGGCAGAAGTGAAAGTACCCAATTGAAAAAGCCGACGTTACCCGCAAGAGTAACTAAAGAGTACCTGGATTTACCTCAGGTTTGGGTATTTTGGCAGCATATCCTCTCATTAGCACATTTGTGGGGAATTAAATGTGCAGGGCACCAGTGAGCGGGTGACGTAACCAGTCTGTGGGCGAGGCGTGGGAGGTGGATGTAGGTGTTATCCGCACTCAAATCTTTGCCCCCCTGGCCTCAATAGAGATCAGTAAAATTAATGAATTTATTATTAAAATAATTAAAAAACCTAAAACATTTTTAAAATGTTTTAGTGATGCACCAAAAGTTAAATTGGGTTCCCATCGCCTGGTCCCCCGCCCCAAATGAAAATTTTGGCCATGGTCACTATCGTTGGGTAAGACTGTAAAATGAAACCAGATTCAAAATAATATTTAATGAAATCAATATTTAGACTCGAAGCACTATTTGCAGCATTCTTTGTTCAACTTGCTTGATTTCCACGTAGTAAAATTTTTGCAAAATATAGGCTGGATAACATATAAGCATTAAATGTTCCTTTTTAATATATCCTGTAACTTTCATTAAATCTTAAGTTTCTACATTTCTTTCAACACATGTCCTGCGTAGCATTTGAAATCGGCAGCCAAATAATCAACCATTTATATTATTTTGAGCCCTCAAGCTGCGTAGGTAATGATAGTATTGAAGTCTCATGTGTACATCATGTGCCATTTGTTCGGTCAAAATGGATATCCTTCCACAAAAATAACGCGGTAGCTTGAATGGCTAAATCGAATTTTTAAAAATTTAAATTATTGTGAAAGCTGATTAAACGACATCTAACAGCCTTATTAATTTGGTCAATTCCCGGTTTCTTCATAAAAACTCCCCTCCTTTGGTTTTTACTTTTTCTGACGTCACCCTGTAGCCTACTTGCAAGCGTAAATGCAAGATAAATTCCGGTGGGGGGGGGGTTGGTGAGTGAGGTGAGTGCGTGGGATACTGCGTGATAGACATTATCATTTTCCTTTAAGATTTAACTGTAACACATTTTGAAGGCTTTATGACCCCCCCCCCCCCCCCCCCCCTCGCCCAGGGAGGGGTGCCAAATACAAATGATCTGGTCTGTTTTATTGTTTTTTTTATGAAAAAGTTGGTAGTTACACTCAATTCAGAAAGAGACAAGAGCTCACCAAAGATACAAGTTGGTTCCCAGTCACCATTTGCGCTCCCTCTTTCTCCAAAACGGCGTTGAAAGTGAACGCTTAGAAAGCAAAACGGTTTAAGCAAGCGGGCATTATAAGGGGACACATACAAAATGATTGCCTATTGACACACGTGCTTTATGCGCTATCTTGTATCCGCCATATCTTTTTCCCTTCCTTAGCTAAGCCAAAAATGGTGGGCAGGAAATTTGAATTCATTCTCTTTAAAATATCTTCTTTTTTTTATTTTTATGTACATTTATGCAAAAACGCAATTAGTTTGAAAATTACACCCTGTTGTTTCGAGCTCCTGCCGCCCGCAGAATCGGGTGTTTCACGGCGTTCACTTAGGTCGCCGATCATACCGCTAAGACGCTTTCTCATCCATTTTTTTAAATAAAGTTAAATGTGAATGAATACGCACATGAATAACCCCAAAAGCAATCACTAGGGCAATACCCGCCACAAACGTACACAAATTACGCTCAATTCTAGGTTTTATAGGAACTAAGCGGTGTTGCACTTTTGTCGGCGGAGCGATTTTGTACTGTGCCCCTTAAGTTATTAGACAAATTTCACAGTCAAAGAATGCCAAAGCATTCCAACTAACAACTTGAAATTATGGGCTTGGTGTTTCCTCTAGTGTTTGACCAACTTCTCCAACTCATGTATAAGCACAGACTTTGATGTTTGTAATGGACTGTGGTCCGGTGATAACTCAAACTTTAAGGAGTTAAATGATGGTCCATTGCAATGACTGCCATATTTTGATAAAGATCTCCAGTGTATCGCATCGTAATGCACACCCCTCTTAATAGCACTTCTTTGGCTTGGTCGGTTGAAGCGAAGTTGCTTAGACGGTAGCGCAAGTTTTTGGCATTTTATCGTAAAAGCTAGTCTGAGCTTACTGGTGCTTTGCTATTTCTCTGCACCATCAAAAAAAATGGCAAACAATATGTCTTTTAGCCCAAAACGGTGTGTAGATTAATCAAACCCCCAAAGTTGATAGCATCATGTAGATAATTAATTATCTTCAATATGACACCGAAACCAAGTGATTTAAGGCTCACATAGGACATTACCCTCAAAAATACTGTTGTTAGCCAAAAAGGCGGCCATTTTGGCCGCCATCTTGGATTGCGATGGGACCGCAACAAATTTATTAGCACACCTCTAATTATTGTGGTATTATCATAAAACTAACCAAAAAATCAGGTGTGCTTAGTTGTAGTTGATCGGTAAGTCTTGCTTATTTTTTTTGTTATTTTGGCCTCTCCACTTATTAACCCTTTTACTACTAGTGCAAAAATCGCTCCGTGGTAATCTACCTTCTACATGACTGTATAAATCATGTTTCAATGAGGAACCGTAGAGAAAGGCAGGATCAAACCAGATAACCTGAGTGAATCTCTTCCGGCCCGTAGCCGGGGGGGGGGGGGTTCGAGGGGTTGATCGCACCCCAAAATTTCAAAAAAAAAATACTGCCAGACACCAAAACAAGAACTAAAAACAAAGAAACAAGACGCCCCCACATACTTTATCATAGACCTATTCAAGCTGTGCAATACGAGCAACATCCGCGAATTTAGAACAACTGTTTCATCGCGTCCTTAATATTGTCATCGCCCCCCCCAGTTTTTTTTTTATTCCTCCTCCACTATGACTACACGTACTTTGTGGTTTACTATTATTTGACGCATTTTCGGTATGAAACACAATTATCACAATGATTTATACTGTTTTCGTTTTTAAACCAAATTGGTCGCATTCTATTATAATTTCTTTGATGACTATCATGGATTAACCCTAAGTGCGATGTCAAATAACCCACATAGCGCAATCGGACATCAGTAAAATTGAACTAGTCCGACTCTTCATCAACCGAGGGCCAATATTGGTACGAAATCGCTGCCATGCAGCGACATGGCTTGACGTGATACGGGTGAGACAGTGAATTGGGGTGCAGCTACTGCGGTCCCGGAAGTGGTGTAGGCTTTGTCACAGACTCCGAAAGATATTATCTAAATTGGTACTGCGCGAGAGAATTCACGTTATCAGTCCTCATAGAGAATGGTGTGTAACTAAATAAATCTCAAATATTCCGAACACCGGGGGTTCTATATAAGTTTGGCATCAAGGTGCCGTTATATATGTTTTGTTTTAAATATGTGTCGTATTGGGTCTAACTATAACCTAACGAGAAAATTGATCGTTTTGTCGGGTACTTCAAGTACTCGCAGACACGAAAGTTAACACGCCAATCTCTTACGGGCAATCCATTTTTCCCACAATGCCTTTCTGTATTATTCCGTATTGAGATTTTCACACACTATGCCAACTTTTTTTTTTTTTTAATTTGAGAAACCGAAAATACGTACTTACCGTAACCGGCGTAGGTTAGCTGTGGCGTATCTTGGGGGGGGGGTTTGGGGGTGCATTTGGGGCGCTTTCCCCCCGGTGGCCAAAGTTTTTCCCCCCTACAGCACCAGGCCCATCGCTTCCATGTCTCGTACACCCCTTTTATCACCTGTCCCTTCCCGTCACTTCATTCCCCTCACGCCACTTCTCAATACTCTCCTCCCTGGTGGGCAAAACACAAACAACAACCCAAAGAGAGGGTGACTGAAAAAAGGTTGAATTGTCGACATTCGGGAAAGAGATAGAAAACTTCTGTGTAACAACGTGATGTACCTTTAACGGGAAATGCTCCGCCAGCGCCAACATAGGACGAACGTTTGGTATCAATTACTACATGAAATCCGAATAACAATGTGGCAACCAAAAGAGTACGTATAACACCCGTATATGGAGGGACCCAAAAAGCACATAATAAAAAAACGAAGGGGTGGTGATTTAAGTGAACTAGACAAACAAAAAAATGGCATCAAAAATTAGAGAGAGAAAAAAAACGGAGGACAAAGGAACGGGCGCCAAAAAAGAAATAAGGGAATATTGAAGACAGGAGAAATAAGAAGAATAAGGGGCATAAAAAGTAAAGCATAAGGGTTAAGAAAAAGTTTTAAGTGACCTAAAGGGGCGCTAAAAAAATTATGCAAATGAAATTGGAGCTAACGAAACAAAGGCGTCAAGACTGTAAAAAAGAAAAGGGTTTTAACATAGTTTAAGGAAAGGGCGCAAATAAATACAAGGAAATTTGGAGTTTTAAGGAAATAATAAGTAGCTAATCAAAACAAAAGAAAAAACGGTGAAAAGTAGGAAAGGTGCGCGAAAACAGCAACTGAAACTTTCAAAAACGTTGAAATTTTCAAGATTTCAAAAATAAAAAAAATAAAAAAAATAAATGGTTTGAAAAAAAGTTAAGGTGTCCAAAAGGGAACTCTAAAAGAGATAAAAGGGCGTCAAATAGCGATACAAGGGCTTCAAAGGGTACAAAAAGAAAAAAAAGGGCTCCCATAAAGGAAAAATCAATTGAAATTATTATTTAGTAGAAAAACAAAACTCAAATTGTAGCGCTCAATATGATCTAACGCAACTAAACTAATTCCCGTCCGACCACGTTCACTATGATCCAAGCCTTTTTCGGCCGCTAAAGGCACTATCATGATTCGTTCAATCAGAAAATCTGACAAAATCAAAAAAAAAACAGAATTTTGCATGTCTAGGTTATTTAGCACACCTTGCTGTACAAAATGGGCAAAATCAACCTGATAAGGACAACATTTGCTATTTGTCATTACTTCTCCGTACGACACTTACACAACACATAATTGAATGGACATTCCTCGTTGGAATATTGGCCGTTTCTCTACTTTGTTCAATCAATTGTTCAAGTTCTACAGACCTATCATTCACGTTTGAGCTATTCCTGCCATTTTCAAATATGTTGACTCTTTTCGGGTTGTCAGTGATAGCGCTTAAAGGCAGACTCAAGATTCCCGAGGAGGGCGCCCTGCAATTTTCCAAACAAATCGTGGTTTTATGCATATAATATGCTTATCCAAGCTTAAATCGAAGTGCCTCATTAGAAAATCACTTGTGTTATAAAATCCTGATCCGTTTTACACAGTATCCTAAAGGGCATGTTGATACATACATGTATGCTTACTGCATCAAAAACGAAAAATCCGATACATCGTAACTTGGAATTGTGCATTCTAAGTTACCATCTTTAGTTCTTGTGTGACTATTTGAATTATTACAAAAAAAATTATCATTTTGCAAATCTCTGATCAGCCTTAGTTGGCGTTTGTTAATAAGCTCGTTGTGGGGAATTTGGGGAACTGTTATTTATCATCGACTTGCATGGGCGTCCCAGACCAGTTAACACTTAGTGCCCAAGCTAAAAAACTTTATCCCCCTGAATTTAATAGTGCCAAGCCTAGAGGCGGGAAGGGGTGGGGGTTCCTAGGGACCCAACCCAGACATAACTCCACTTTCCCACGGGAGTTCGATGATGACACTAACACAAATAAATGGGGGCACATAAGAACCACGCTACCCCAGATAAAAATGAAAAGTCCGACACATTTGCCCTATTACCTGTTATGGCCATTAGAAATTGTCACTCGTCGAAAAAGAGTGGGTCGCATTTTTCCATCCTCAGCAACTCCAATTATAGGTTTTGAACCAAAATAAGTCATTATATCTACTCTAGAATTAAAACCAATTAAAATCATCATTGCAAAATATAGCAAATTTATACCATCTTGTATTTTCTCAGAAACTTCAAATCGCCTTATTTTTCCCATAGACTTACACAGTTAAGGCACGGCATGACAAAATCAACATTGATGCTATTCACCTATAAAAGGTTCTTTGATTTAAGTATCATTAATTATTAATATTAATTACCCCTAAGGTATATATCTAGCAAATAAATCCCAAGATTTATTGTACTTGTTTTTAGAATTTTTAATTAGTTAAAAAAATATCTTGATGATGAGGATAGACTGTCGTTATAGTTCGAGCCCATCTTCCTTATCCTTGTAACATAGACTTCCGTTACGTATACTGCCCAAGGGGGGGGGGTGGTGGTAGTGGTGTGGTGTGGGTGGGTGTTCCTAGTGGACCGCAACCTAATTTATTCAATGAAGCCGTGGGCGGATTTAAAATTTTCTTGTATCCAGGAGAAGCGTATTCATAAATCATACAATTTAGAAAAAACTCCTTGAAAATTTGATTGCGTAAAACCGAGAAATCGCAAAAAAAAAAAATCAAAATGTTGGTACTATGGAACCCCCTCTCGCCAACCCTTTACCCACTCATGAGGAACACCACCAAGCCGATCTCTTGACACCGTTGCGTAACGTCCCGAACAACACGAGACAGAAGTTTAAGATAGGCTAGGGCGAGATGAACAAAAGGTGATGATCGAGAAGAAAACGAACAGGGAAGGATCCAGAGAAATATCACGGATATGGGCAACTTCAGAACCAAGAAGACTAAAACGTGGAAAAAACCTGTCCGGGGCGCAAATGCAAAAACAGGAACGCTCGAGTCAGGACGTCAGCAAGGCTAGTCGATGCCCAGATGCGAACAGCGTAAAATCGAGGGGGGAGAAAAACGTAATGCGGTTAGAAGCAGCGCAGGATGCGACGGACCTGAGGGCACCGGGTGGCTGCACACGGAACTAAAACTGCCGGTCCGCGGAACCAAGAAGGGGAGAGCATGGTGGGGGTCAAGAGCAGAGGGTAAGACAGAGAAAGACTAGAACAGGAGAGCAGGACATATAGACGAAAGGAGAGTCAGACCTAAGGGGGGGCCAGGCGAGTACGGGGCGAATAAAGTCATACCCCCAAAAAGAATACCTAAAACCGGAGGCAGAGGGAGAGAACCGCGAAAGTAGGGAGACGGAGCGCGTGGAGTGAGAGCAAGCCCCACAGATGAGAACAGCACATGCAGTGGATGGCGTAAAAAGCACGAACAACGAAAATTTACACCCGCACGAAAAAAGTCGACCAACCGAGGTACACGGAGAGGCAAAGATGGTAGTGTAAGGTTGGGTGAGGGGAGGCGGAGAAAGGGAGCGCATACCAAAGGTCAAGAAGAGATTAAATACACAGCCCCAAAGCAAGGCATAGAAAAAGCTACCTCCATCGACCGCGGCAAGGGCTGCGCGGCGCGCAAACGCGGGAGAGCTACAGATACGCGAATAGAAGCAAACAAGACCAAAGTCACGACAGAGAGGTCCCTCGGCACGATGAGAAACGATTTGAACAGGGATTCGATGGAACGCGGTTAAAGGGCCTCCCGGGAGAGAACAAAAAGAAACAGCGAACCCCCCTGCAACGCGAGGAATACCACAGCACACCAGAGAGCCCTATTTGATCCAGCGAGGAATGCGAAACAGTTAAGTGTTTAAGGGGGGTGCGACATACTGTCCATTTGCGACCATTTCAAAAATATTTCCTTTCCTGCTCGCTACTCTCGCCGAAAAAAAATTCGTGTAATGTTCTGCATATCAAGAAGAGCGTGGAATGACGCCCCATTTTCAATTTCCACAGGGGGCTACCAACAGTTTCATTCTCAGTTTTTGCCCCCGGAGTACGTCATCCTGGATACTCCCGTGTCGAGAGGTCTCCTTTTCGAATCCCGGGTGTGATAACCACTTTTTCATGTGTAATACGGTTTTCAAATGAGATAGGTCTAGAAACGAAAACAGTACAACTATTAATAAAAATGGTGCACCACACTGCCCACCAAAATGCCTCCATTTGGCTTTTCATATTTTACAAAAATTTCCGCCATATTCTCAGACTCCCCCTGTGACGCTCGCGCGCTACATGGCCCCCGCGACCATTTTTGGTCGACTAAAAAAATCGAACCCCCCTATCGTAAGCGGTTGGCTGGACGGGGCCTGTCTTTTTAGTTTACGTTCAACAGAACCATCCTACAAACAAATCAGAACACAGATCGTTTTATTGCATTTAGATCAACCATGGTTCGTCTAGGGTGGGCTAAATATTTGTTGTGAGTTGTGTGGCCGTGTGGTTATATTTTATTACACTAACTCAACATTGCGGTCTCCTGGCCTCCGATTGATTCAGTATTGCACTGCAAAACAGTCCCACGCCCCGGACTTGACCCCCTTACTTTCAACCAAGACCCAAACCTGTACCCGATACGAAGGTTAATCACCGGCGAGGATCCGTGAAGAAAAGGTGAAGATTCCTGCCTGAGAGTGGTAGTGGTATTTGAGGACGAGGGGGTGACGGTGTATTGCGGGCCGTAGTGCTTCCTGAACCGGCTCCCGCCTTGTGTCCGCCTTTGATATATTCTTTATTAGCCCAATGAGTTAATAATACCCCGATTAGGCACATGGACATTTAATTGAATTTTTTAGCCAATCAAAAGCATTGTAAAATTAGTACGGTGACAAGGTCTACAAGCTTAAAAATATTTGGAAGGCTGCATTACCACCTGTTATTGAAATGACGATGATTAATTTCACTCGCAACCAAAATACTATGAAAGGCGTTATATATTCAGGGGTTGTGCATGAGATTTCCTTCCTTCATATCTCATCAAGATAGGAAGCGGCAGTTGAAAATGTAATGCAATTGTCAGAAATACAAGTTGTTAAGTCTAGACAGCTTGTGTTAATATCGAGACATCGAAATCAGTATTTGATGAAAGTCGCGAAGGTAAACCTGATGGTGTGTGATTGCTATTGAGCATAGACTCCTTGCCACAGAAATAGACGGAATGTTAGTTTTGTAAAATTGTGTTACAACTCTAATGGAAGCAACAGGAATTCGTTGATAAAATTAGTTTATCCGAAAGCAAAACGCCCTACGGTGAAAATAACTTTGCCTAAAAATGGTAACATGCTTAAGTGAATCGATTGAAGTTAAGCCAACGTGATTGTATGGGGTTTGAAGAAAGGGAACGACAGAAAAAAGTCATACAAAGACAACGCATAATTAAAACACCAAATCATATTTTCGTGTGCACGAATTTCTCAAGGAGGTTGTCTGAACGGATTCTGGAAGAGAGTTGTCTGCTAGATCAATTGAATGAATCAAGACTTCTTTTTTAGGGAGGTGGTGGCGGCGATGATGGGTTAATCCTGTAACCAAGTGAAATATTTTTTTCACTGAAAAAGTAAGAAGTATTGCACCACCATGTCTCAGCTTGTAAATGCTGTCCATTTGCCGACACAATTTCAAAAATTTTCCTGCTCGCTACGCTCGCCGAAAAAAATTCGTGTATGTTATGCATATACAAGAAGACGTGGAATGACGCACCATTTTCAATTTCCACAGGGGCGCCAAAAGTTCATTCTCAGTTTGCCCCCGGAGTATGTCATCCTGGATACGCCCCTGGTGCGAGAGGTCCCTGGTTCGAATCCCGGGGGAACCACTTTTTTCATGTGTATATTTCAAATGAGATAGGCTAGAAACGAAAACTAGTAAAAACTATTAATAAAAATGTTGCACCAAATGCCCACCAAATGCCTCCATTTGGCTTTTCATTTTACAAAATTTCCCAGATTCTCAGACTCCCCCTGCGACGCTCGCGCGGCGACATGGGCGCTCCGCGACCATTTTGGTCACTAAAAAATCGAACCCCCTATCGTAGATGGCTGGCTACGGGCCTGTCTTTTTATGTTTACGTTCAACAGAAAACATCCTACAAACAAATCAAGAACACAGATCGTTTATTGCATTTAGATCAACTGGTTCGTCTAGGGTTGGGCTAATATGTTGTGAGTTGTGCCGTGTTTACTCATAATATCATACAGGCGGATCCTGGATCCTTTCATTTGCACCACTACATTCTTTAATGCAAATTGACTTCATAGTACTACGCTCCCTCCTTGTCCTGCAGTTGATATATTCTTTATTAGCCCAATGAGTACTAAATACCGATTAGGCACAATGGAATTTATCTGAATTTTTGAGCCAATCAGAAACATTGTAAAATTAGTAAGGCTGACAAGGTCTACAGCTTTAAAAATATTTGGAAGTTGCATTACCACCTGTTATTGAAATGAATATGATTTAATTAACCAACCAAAATACTATGACAGGCAGTTATAGTATTCAGGGGGTTATGTGCAATTGATTCCTTCATTCTCTAGCAAGATAGGAAAGCTGCATTGAAAATGTAATGCAATTGTCAGCAAATATCAAGTTGTTAAGGCTAGACAGGTGTTATGATCGAGACAACGAAATCAGTATTTGACGAAAGTCGCGAAGGTAAACCTGATGGTGTGTGATTGCTATTGAGGGCAATAAGACCCTTGCAGAAATATACGGATGGTTAGTTGTAAAATTTGTGTTACAACGATAAATGGAAGCAAACAGGAATTCGTTGGATAAAATATTTATCCCGAAAGCAAACTGCCCTACTGTGAAAATAACTTTGCCTAAAAATTGTAACATGCTCAAGTGAATAGATTGAAGTGAAGCCAACGTGATTGTATGGGGTTTGAAAAAGGGAACAGACAGAAAAAATCAGACAAAGACAAACGCCATAAGTAAACCAAATCATATTTCGTGTGCACGAAATTTCTCAAGAGTTTGTCTGAAACGGATTATGGAAGAGTTGTCTGCTAGTACCAATTGAATGAATCAAGACTTCTTTTTTAGGGAGGTGGTGGCGGCGATGAAGGGGTTATCCTGTTACCAGTGGATATATTTTTTTCACTGAAAAAGTAAGATATTGCAACCACCATTGTCTCAGCTTGTAAATGCTTTTCATTTGAGCGAAATCTGACAGATATTGCTTCTTAACCCTAAAAGAGCCGGGCTTTTTGGGCCCATCTCACCGCCGTATAGTTAAAAAATCTTTTGTTGTATACGTTTAATGTAGTATTTTGTCAAAAAGTGATAATTAACGATTTTTCAAAACAAGTAATTACAAGCAATTTGAATTGTATTTATTAATTGTATACGGTATATCTAATGTAATAAATGCTTCATTAATGAATAAATACCAAACATAAAAATATCAAAACAATCATAACAAATCAATGTAGCACAATGTTAAGAGGTCTGCATCTCGGTATGTAAAAATGTGTTCAAGCAAACACGACGAGAAAACTTAATATTACATAGGAATGAAATTTGGCACAGATGTTAAGAAAAGTAATCGGGAAACCATGTCTTCCGATTTGTTAACTACCCCTTTCTTCTTCACTTATTTAGTGCGTATGTAGGCTGGCAACCAATACCAATGAAAAACGCCGATGAAAAAAAAAATCAAATGGCATTTGAGTTACGGTTTGTCAAAAAAAAACCAAGCAAACAAACAAACAAAACTCACAGGTTACAAAATGCATATATCGATACCGATTATAATACCTCAGATCAGACAATATGTTGGTATATGACTTGTATGCAAACATACATCTTACCCTGCGTACCTACTTTGTTTCATAAAAAGTGCATTAGTCCAACAGTTTTATGATTTGACCTAAAACAAATTGCAACAGCAACAACAACAACTTGGTGTTAAAATAACTGCATTGCGTGATGTCTTGGTACTGAAATCGAACATGCCCATTGAAAGTGGTTCCGAAAACAAGCAATTCAAAGTTAAAAGATCCACCAGCCTTATCAGCGCAATTATGTATCATCTCAACTTTCATGCGCTTGAACTACACAGTTGTGCCACCCACACCATATCTCATGTTCACTAAATCCCACCATTTGCGATGGTCCTGAAAAGGTCCCTACTATATCTCCTACTACTCACCTACTGGTGAAGGTGAGTAACAGGAGATCCACCTTGCATTACTGTACATGAAACTCTTTAACTCTGCCGACGTTTGATCACAATTTATCAGAGCTTGTTTACCTCTATTGTTAATAACAATGGTGAAACAATCACGGCTAACCAACGAACAGTCCATATGGATTGGTAAGAGTTATGAAAGGTTATCCTTCTGTATGCAGTTCCTGACTTCCTTTATCCCCCAGCAGTAAATGGCACAACTGCGACGAGAATTTGTATGCTGATGTAAGCCCGTTTGGTCACCGGTTAAGAAGAGATTTGTTTTTGTTTTTCACTGTTTTTAAATGTAGGGAACGGGCTTATATGCATCTCTAGACTCTAGTACGAGTAGATAATCATATGCGGATCCCTGTTTCACAGTCAGTAAATATACTCAAATACTCAACGATCTTGATTCTATTGAATCAAGAGGGTTTAGATGCAGTGAAGAAACCCAGAATAACATGTGATCCCTGCGGAAATCTTTATAAAATCGAATGTCGTCAGACAAAGACAGACCCGTAGTAATTAGTCCTAGAAAAACCTTTAATACAATGTACGGCTTTCCTTCCGAATTTGCTGGCGCCAACCCTTTAACATCCTATCAAAACCTGTTAGCGAAATGCATTTTAATTTTGTTTACTCACTTGAAAACACTATATAATTTGTAGCGTATTTTTTTTATTTACTATGAGTTTGATAGGGAACTCAAATTGTCAGTGTACACGACCTTAGACAATATATTTATGTTGTTTTTTGTCTTTTTCGGCCAGAAAAAGGTAAATCATGTGACATTAGATGAAAGCAAATACTTGGAATTTGGACTCTGTAAATAGGTTATTGTGGAATTGCTGATAAGCTGAATCTGACTGCTAAGATCAGTATTTGACTATAATAAAGCAATATACATGCTTATTACGTTACATGGGATGTGTAAATTGATAGCTAACCTTATTACATGCTATACTGGGTAATTTAGTAATTCAATTTGTCAGTTTTATTCGACGTTTCTTGCTTAGTAATAGGTGAACGATTCTTTCTTCTGAGCCTGCCACGTGCCTTAAGCCTTAACTCAATTGCAAGCCATGTATGGATACTAATACACTTTTGTGAGCTCAAGACAGCCCAATCAAGATATTGCCAGTGGCTTTTCTGATCAGAACAGAATTGTCGACATCGTTGACATCTGAACGTTGGCTCCTTGTGGTGCTGCCAGGTTAAACGTTCAATTTCATTTTTAAGGAATACCACTTGCACAATACTACTCCCTTTAGCAATATCACTATATATATTTAACATATTTGCAATATATAAAACTAAATATATCAAAAAAGTAACTACCTGCAATTTTGGAATAAATAGCCCGTAATTGTTGTCGATATTCCCATAACGACCTTCTCCAAGTAACATTTATTTTATTTATTTGTTTATTTATTTATTTATTTTTTATTTATTTATTTATTTATTTATTTATTTATTTATTTATTTATTTATTTATTTATTTATTTATTTATTAGTAACTTCTTCCTTTTAAGCTATTTCAGTTTTAAAAGTTTAAACGAGATTTTTTGGCAACTCCTACACTTTTAAAAATAAACCTGTAAAAAACGGGGTTTTGACTGGCAGCTGGGACTCACAGCGTGCAGAACGTAAAATAACTGGAGCCGTAAAAATACGTAACCATTTCAGGGAACGTAAAATAATGGCGTGAAATCTCAGCTTCAACGTTCTTGTTGGTTTTTGACTTGTTTAAACAATAGTAAGAATTAAAACGTTATTACAATCCTTTGACCAAATTTTCACGTTGTAGCTATTCGCCATTTTTTCAAGAAAAAGTTGGATTGTTTGGCCATGATGTGTGTCCAAGTTTGCGCACACATGCTCTTTCTACAAATAAATCAAATAAATAAGACATAACATAGTGTTACTGTATCCTTAGCATCCTCTGTTGTTCCGTGTAATTTCAGTGCGCGATTACGTAACGTCGCGTCATAACCGTAGGTCCGATTTTGTTCAAAATTATCTTAAATCGAGCGCAAGGCTTCAAAGACAAAAGTCATGTAGTTCTAGGGTTAAACTATGTTTTTTCACTTGTTAATGAAGTTACGACGTTATCTAACACATTTTATTGGTATATTCTTTTAAAAACAAGTACGTTACAAAAGAACGTAATATTACGGAAAATATATTAACTATCTATTACATTAAAAGGTAACGTCTGATAAAATTAGGAAAATTTTTAGCAGTGTATAATAAAACACCCAATGCAGATAAAAACTCGTCCAATGGGTGGTATGTGGTATCGCTATGGCTCTCATCCTGATATTGGCTACAAATAGGACGATTTTCAATTTTGACCGCAAAAGAGTACAATCCTGGAATTGTTGTCAGACTTTAATGTTTGAAAGAAAATAACTACCTTTAACTGCATCATGCTTATATCAGTAACATTTTATTCAATTTTTTTTTTAATATTTCTTTCAAAGACCCTTCAAGTACCCTTTAGAGAGAGAGGCGTGTTTAGTGCAACATTATCCCGGATTTTCTCACCTAATTCCCTTACTCTGGTCACGTTCAAGGAAAGAATATGCATCCCAGTACACAGGTCGAAGAGTAAACACTTGATTCCCCCCGTGGTCACAGCTGATAGCAGGATAAGGTGGCTCCCTCGATGCCTCAATTATTTTTTGTTACTTGAATTCACACGACAGTGCCAGTCAGTGTACTAGCGTCACGTTATCATGGTCAACTGGCAGACATTCCCCAGTGGAGTTATGAAATATAAGGGGTTCCCATAAAGATAAGTTCCCCCGTAAAATTCGAGGACATGGTGTTGCATAAATTCACTTAGAAACTGAATGTTAGAAAATTTTAGAAAGTTTGAGAGAGAAAAATTTGATCTCCCACAAACCTCATTACCTTTCACCCCACACTTGGCATCAACACACACTCCATTTTCCCAAAAATGATGCTGCAGAAAAAGTGGAACGTTATAGTATTCAAATGTTATCATCAATAGAAAGTATCAATTTCCACAACGGCTCATTTCCTTTCTTTATATCAATTATGTTTGAAGTAAAAAGCTTAAAACATGAACGGCATAGGCAAAAAATGAAAAACAAGGACAAATATGCAGACAAACAAACAATGAGATGAGATTTGAGTAAGCAAACCACTACTCGAAATGTGAAGCAGATTAACACAAGGAGAAAATGGTGGATTATCCACGCGAGCATGGAACCACATCATCAACAGAACAATCAGCAAATTGGTAAACAACATGGAATTATGGTAATATTTAGATTTTGTGTTTATGTTGGGAGAATTAATTGAATAAAGCATTATTAAACTTTATGTTTAGTTATCTTATTTGTTTATCATTAATTTCGTTAGATATACCAGGGTAGGAAATAATTAAAACAGAAATGTGTCACTGTAATTAAAGCGAGCTATTTTTCAATTGTTACTATTTTTGGTGAACCCAATTCAATAGCTTGTAACAGCAAAAAGCATTTATTTTATATGATCTTGCTTGTACTGCTTGCAAATTTACGGTGTCCTCAAAGTAGCACGGTGTAAGCACGGGGTGGGGGTGGGGGTGGGGATACGTTTGAAAGGGTTTAGACACGACCTGCTCGATTTGGGCACTTAGGATTTGCCAAGCGGTTACTTGAGGAATGATCGTGCAATTATTTTACCATGGCAGTCTCGTGTCTCAGTTCATCACACATTTCTCTTAAAGGGGGGGGGGATGGGGTTCGACTTTGGTACAAAAATTGTTCCATTTTACGAAAATGATAATGCAATGGCTTAATGGTGTAGATTGTAATCTACAAAATGATTTTTATTCGATCGCAATCGACATTCGGTTCCGAGATATGGCTGATCAAAGTGAAGCAGTGTACGCAAAATTTTTGCCAAAACGAATAGTCTCCTATATTTTAATCATGTGAAAATTTAAATGGTTATAATTTAAATATTTTAAAATATATTGTTATACGCATTTAAAGTATTTTATTTTGGCTAGTCGAAGTAAAATAATACTCATAATTATTTTGGGGGTCCATAATTTTAAAGTAATTAAATGTAATGGGTAAGTGGATTTTTATGTATTTTTATTGTTTTCTCACCCTTGAGATATTTAATAGAATTATTTTTTAAAATTAATAAAGTACAATGGATGCCAAAAACCGATTTCCGATGATTCTTCATAATTATGATCATATTCAGTATACAATGAAATTTAAAAAAAAATCCATATTTTCCTATCAAAGCGCCCTCAATTTTGTCCCCTAATGTTTCGATGTCTATAACTCGTGTTCGTTAAAATACGCAAACAACCAAAGCGAAAACGAACGTAACTAGAGAAGCGCACATGCTAATTCACATGAATTGGCACTATTCAATTCACACAATATAGGGCGAGTGACCCATGAAGCCCGATTTTCAAATTGTGTTCCAAATTCAAATGTACGCCATGAATTGGAAGGGGGGGTGATTGGTCGATCGCCCGTTTGCCATGGCAAACGGTAGCAAACATGCAAAAATCCTGCTTCATGGTTCACTGCGTATTTACCCCTACCACTACCCCACCCCTGCACAATTGCCACCCCCCAAGTTTCGTCCCAGTAGCTTGTTATAGGTATATTTAGTTCTAGTGTTTAGCCAATCAGAGGCTTTACGTGGTTACCAGGGCAACCAGAGCAAAAATTGACATGATTTTAAAATTTTTGAACATGGACTACAATATATGTGTAACATGTCTATACCCACTATTTAAGGAAAATTAAGAAAAAATCACTTCAAAGTTCACTGCTTCAGACCCCATACCCCTCCCTTAAACCTTAGTTCAATACATCTAAGTAATATCATGTTAATTTTGGAAGACATTTTTGACTTCAAAATCCGGCGAGGTTAGTGGATTAACCTCGCTGCAAAACAGTGTAATTTCCAATAACGGTCATTTAGATTTAAATGTTCGTGACCAGGCTTAGACTTTAGTCAAGTATGTGTGTGACCGTTCGATGTGCGTAATAGGCTAGCACTCGGGTTACGCCGGAAGTTGATGCCGTTTTGAATTCGCTGTTGCTATTAGGCTGTTAGGTTCTCATGTCGTATTTTTTTTTTTTTTTTTTTTCCCCCCCCCCCCCCGCTTAAGCCGCCTGTATCTCGGTTTGTACAAACTGTGTTCAAACAAATGTAACGAGAAAACTTAATATTGCATAG
The DNA here is from genome assembly GCA_023653785.1 of Ophioderma brevispina. Lineage (NCBI taxonomy): Eukaryota > Metazoa > Echinodermata > Ophiuroidea > Amphilepidida > Ophiodermatidae > Ophioderma > Ophioderma brevispina. The sequence goes on along the minus strand of JAMKCH010012525.1, from coordinate 18,535 downwards.
AAATGACATTTGGTACAGATGTTAAGAAAACTAAGCTATAGTTTAGAAAACCATATGTCTTCCGGTTTGTTAAATTTCTTCCTTCTTCACTTATTCAGTGCTTATGGCGACACTGGCAGTTTTTTTAAAAGCCAATGGATTACAGTTACATTTTGGCACAAAAACAAAAACAACCCCCCCCCCCAAAAAAAAATAATAGACCTATCATGATTACCAAATGCAGATATCGATATTGATTATAATACATCAGATCAGATAATATGTTGGTATATGACTTGTAGGCATAAATGCATTATACCCTGCGCACTTACTTTGTGTCATAATTTATTTCCTTAACCGAATAAAGAGAATTAGTCCAACAATTGAATGATTTGACCCAAAACAACAATTGCAAAAGGAACAACTTTTCAAAAAATATTGTGAAATTGTCTGATAATAATATATTCAAAGCTTACCAAACTCAACCCCGTGGAACATGTGCAAATATTCTACAGGGTTAAACATTATAATTATTCAAATTGGTATAAAAGATATGCCAATTTATTGGGCTACTACTAAGGTTTCAAAAAAAGTATAGTTTGTTCGCAGTTTCAGTTCAATAGGCACATAGCAGCTCAACGAAAATACATATTCTGGTTTGTAATTTACTGAATGGTCTGATTTTGTTCAAACTGGTTGTACATTGTCCGTTTGGTCACAGTGTGCAAGACAACGACATAGATTCTCTGTGTGACACTTCAATATAAGAATTACATAGCTTTATTTATTGCCTTTATGGCCATATTTTGCATCAGACCTCATAGATGGAGCGACTAATATATTTTCGACTCAGAACTGTGTCAGAAAGATTGTAACAAACGGATAAAACTGAATATTTAAACTGAAATTTTACCCCATGGTAACCTTGAACAATTTCGCCCCAAGCAATAGGCAGCATGCTGAAGGACAAGGGAGCCTCGTTACATGATTACAATACATCCACCTGTTATTGAATTCCATAAATACTGAAGTTGTACAGGTGATCTATTATACTCTTGGTATTCTTCCGTTGGGCAAGTGGACATTTTATGTTAATCGCCAAGTGTGACGTCGTATTGTTAAAGGTCTATTAAACTACAGCCTGTAGACTGGGCAAACTATACTTCATTTTATCCTTGTAAGGCGATAAACATGCTTTCCACGCGTTTCAAGCTTTTCCATGTTTTGACACTTGTATAAAACTTGCCCCCCCCAAAAAAAAATATTAATAATAATAATAATAATAAATAATACATATTTCACTGGTTTGGTATTGATAAACCTTTGATATGTTGTACTCAAAAGTTTTCTCAATACAATTTTGGGGAATTATTCTGGCTTGCGACATACGTTTTGGGTTAAAGTCATTTGTCTTAACTTGATTGACTAACATGATACATAGTAGTTGCAAAGGAGAAAGTGTAAATATGCCGACTTGTAAAGGTGACATTTTATGAAATGTACTGTGAGAAATCACTCTCTAAAATTTCCAGAAATGACCCGCCCTTTCAATGTATTTATAGTTCTTAGGGAAAGGAAATTCATAGTTTATCTGCCATATTAAAGTATGGAAAAATATATTTACTTGTATGATTTATACATTTCTTATAGATGGGGGTTTGGATCAATAGGCAATTTATTTTGTGGATTACCACTTTTCTGTCAGTCTGTCTGCCTGCCTGTTTGCATGTCTGTCTGTATGTTTGTCTCTTCTCTTTCGTATTATTTTATTTTTCCTTTCTTTCTACATCTAACTAACCGCATTGCGTCTTAATGTATTTGTACGGAAATCGAACCTGGCCATTGGAAGTGGTTCCAAAAACAAGCGATTCAAAGTCAAAAGGTCCACCAGCCTTATCAGCGCAATTATGTATAATCTGCCAACGTTCATAGGCTTGAACTACGCAGTCGTGCCACCCTACCATATCTTATGTTAGCTACCCTACATCCCACCATCTGTGTTGGTCTTGAAAAGGTCTCGACGACATCCCTGTTATCCAAGTATTTCAAAAGTGGGGGATAAACAGCTAAGGAAACTGGGGAAGGTGAGTAGCAGAAGATCCACCTTGCATTACTGTACATGAAGCCCTTTAACTCTGCCGACGTTTGATCACAATTTATCAGAGCTTGTTTACCTCTTGTGTTAATAACAATGGCCAAACCCTCACGGCTAAGCAACAAACAGTCCATATGTATTGGCAAAGTTATGAAACGTTATTCTTCTGTCTGCGGTTACTGGTTTCTCTTATCCCCCGCGATATACAATTGCACAGCTGTGTGACATTTTATGCTGATGACGCATTTGGCACCGGTTAGAAGAGATTTGTTTTTGTTTTTCACTGTTTTTAAATGTAGGGAACGGGCTTATTTACATCTCTATACTATAGTACGAGTAGATAATCAAATGGGGATCACTGTTTCACAGTCAGCAAAATATACTCAACAATCTGGATTTATTGAATCAAAGAACGGGTTTAGATGCAGTAAGAAACCCCAATACATGTAATCCCTGCGGAAATCTTGATAAAGCGAATGTGGATCGGAAAAGACAGACCACGTAATTAGTCACTAAGAAAAGACCTTTTGTAAAAACAGAATTTAAAGGTTTTCCATCATTCGCTGCGCCAACCCTTTAAAATCTTATGGAACCTGTAGCAAAATGCATTTACATTTTGTTGACTCATTCATTGAAAGCACTCTATAATTGATAAAGTATTTTATTATTAAGTTTGATAGACAACTCTTTATAGTTCGCTTTATCGTTTTGAAATCCAATCGGCAGTGTGCATGACCTCAGACATTACTTTTTTCGGCCAGAAAAGGGTAAATCGCGTGACATTAGAAGAAAATTAAATACTTGGAATTTGGACATTGTAAACCGGTTAGCGTGGAATTGCTGATAAGCTAAATCTGACTGCTAAGATCAGTATTTGACTATAATAAAGCAATATATATACATGCTTATTACGTTACAAGGGATGTGTAAATTGACGCGTTGAATTTTGCGCCGATTTTTTTGTAATTGTCTGACTTTTAAATGCGCTTCCTTTCATACCAAAAAAAAAAATAAAATCGGCCAAGGCGTTAATGAGTAAATTAGTGAGGGTCCCCTTGGGCACTAACGAAAGTCAGCTAAGAATATTTTTAAAATTTAAAGAACCAAAACAATTTTTTGCTGATATATGTTCACACATACACATAATTACACAATTATTAACAATATTAAAAATAATTTACCCTTTATGTGCTGAAAACAAACACTTTCATTGTGGAAGTTGCTAAACCGTTATTGTACAAAGTATATGGAAAAATGACGTGTATTTTGCAACACGCGTAACAAATACAGGGCTGCCTAAAACTGCAACACCCCTTAAAAATACAAGTTTCGTGTTAAATATATGTAATTTGGTCTTCTAGAGTAGATATAAAAATTAAATGAGTTTGTAATAAAAAAATGATATCAGCGCAAGGCTCATTTGAATTTTCCGTCTTTTTGCCCATCTTTCGTGTGTTTTGAAAACAATGTTTTGCCCCTAATTTGCAGTTCAAATAACACATTTCATTTTTTATTGCTGATTGGGGGTTGTCTTTTGACCCTTCACATGTGGTATACATTTCGTACAAAAATTCCCTCGGGACGGTGGTTTCCTTAGGGGGATCTCTTGAACCCCCCCCCCCCCTTGGGCACTAACGGGAGTGAAAACCCCTTGTTCACTTGTTAGCTTTTATCCGATGCACACATTTTAAATGAAACACTGTAAGTTACCGTTAACACTTAAGTGCTTAAAGGTACCGTCACTCACGTTGGCGCCTAAGGGTGGTCCATGGAACCCCCCTCCAAGAAAACAACTTTTCCGAGGAAATTTTCAAATGAAACTCACACCACCATTTGGCCTTGTCATGGCCAAATGTGCAGTATAAATTAGTTCCCGTTTGTCGTCAGCAAATTAGGGGCAATCATTGTTTTCAAAATGCGTCATTTTCATGTTCATATCTACTCTTGAAGGACCAATTTACTTATATTTAGCACAAACAATACCATTTTGAACATTCTTGTATTTTTTTGTGGGGGCAGTAATTACGACATGTATTTGCCATAGGTTTGTACAGCAATGACACGCAGTCGCTCGAGGATGAAATTGCTTCTTTTCAGGGCTAATTATTTTTTTCTGATTATATAATTATTGTTGTTTCATGCATATGAACATACATAAGCAGAAAAATACTTCTAGCAACGGGTTGCTAATTTACACATGTTTTTTACAATCACACTTTTAGGTTGTCTAAGGGTTTTTTTTTGGGGGGGTAGTCTATTATATAATTAACGGGCAGAGTTTTAGTATTTTTAATGGAAAGAAGCGCATAGAACAAGTTATAACAATATTGCAAATAAATGAGGTCGAAAATCTTTTTGTCCGAGTAGAAATCGTCGAAAAACAAATCTTGGGTACCAGGGACATCTTAGCACTTAAGCACTTAAGGTTTTCATCACAAACCACAATACTGTCCCATTCGTTCCTGTCCAAGATGGGCCAGATGAAAACGTCATTTTCTGTCACTCCTTCCTCAATGGAACATCTCAGACCTCAAGACATATAGTGATTTCCCCACAATGGAAAATATTTGAAATTTGCAGGATAGTTTAAAAGTTAAGGATAAGTCTGCTGTAGAATTCTCATAAGTTAATTTCATCCAACTGAAGAATTAACCGAAAGGGAAGCAACAGCTGGTTCAAAGATACGAATCTACATTCAAAAGAATTACGTATTGTAGAAGTGTCCGTCGGACAATTATGACTAAAATAACCAAAACCGATTTTGCTGCGTTTGGTCGTATCAATCACTTGCAGGGTATGTGTAAATACTAATACTAGTTCCAGACATGCACAAATCTGATTTGTTGATGATTGTTTGGTTATGATTTATCATTCACTGCTAGTTCCTTGAAAGCTAACATTCTTGCTTGCAGATCCTCATATCTCCTACCCACTCATCATGAATTATGGTAGTTATCCCCAAAATTTTCGCGCGACTGGACCGCGAAGCTAGCATGCACCGTGGATCCTGAGGTCACAGCACTTTTTTCAGTCAGGTGTTTCCCTTTAAGATACGGTAAAATGTTGGTTGTCGGATCAAATAACAAACATTCAATTTAACATGTATCAAAATGCTTCACTTTCTGGATAAAACAAGAGCTGCCATCATTGGTAAGACCCGGCAGAACAATCACAAAAGATTTTCAGGCCTATCTTTTTATTGTGGCTATTATTAATCGGCAAAACATTGCGCAAGGCCAGACTGCTGCAATTTTGCAAACACCTTAGACTCGGTCATTTTACATGCGCTTAACAAACTTAAGCCAGCCTAGAGTGTTTTATAGAACACAGCTCCATTCACACTTACCTTGTCTTGCCTCTCGAGCAGTCCTCCTGCGGCTGACCCCCCCCCCCCCCGCTCTGCATATACAACACTAGGCCAGGGGGACTGCTTTAGTATCACCAGTTTTTGAAAAAGTGACAAGATCAAATTGACTTACCGAGGGCAGGTTGAGTTCACAAACTTTTTCCGCTAGTGCTCCTATACACAGCTCCTATACGTTTCACACCACTAACTCCTGTTCCCATTCGTTCTGTACAAGTGGGCGGATATAAAAACGTCATTTTCTCCCAATGGAACATCTCAGCCCTTAAAGCTAACATTCTGCTTGAAGATCATCATATCTCCTACCCAATCACTCATGACATTAGGGTAGTTTATCCCCAAATGTCGAGCTACTCTGGACCGCGAAGACTAGGCAGCAATGCACCGTGGATCCTGAAGGTCACAGACTTTTTCATTCAGGTGTGCCCTGTAAGAATACGGTTAATTGGTTTGTTCGGATCCAAATAACATATCACTGACAACCTTTTTTTTTGATTCCTGACATATTTATACTTAATTTGATCAGTAAACCAGGTTTGGTTCAACCCAGCTCTCGCCTTTTCTCTCAGTTTTTAGGGTATCTTAGGCTAGGGTCACCAAAAAAAAAAAAAACACCTCATCTGCAAGTGGGGGCCTGGACTTACCTGTTTCCACTTTATTTACTGGTGTGAATCCTAATGAGTGTTAACCGCTTAAACAAAACAAAACCACACCTATTGAATGTTACACTGCGAAAGGCGGGCCATGTTATGCTAAGTAAACCCGCAATTCCCTTCCAGTCTGAGACTTTTACTTCATGAACTTTTCTTGTGAAATCGGCGAGACATTGCCGCACTCTGCTCTGCCACCGTGAAAACGTTTCTATTTTGCGTTCATCTCCGTATCTAGTCGAACACGTCGTAGCCAGGGCGAAGCCTGGGCTACGAATTTGATTACATAGGATAATCGCGGGTTTTTTTTTTTTTTTTTTTTGACGAAAAAACCTGTCGGGAAAAAAGTTTTAAAATACTACACTTACCGACCTCCTATTGGTGTATTCCGACTCTCTGGTGTTATGATCACGGATATATAATTATTAGGACAAAAAGCAATTATGAAACAGTTCTCTACAAGTTTTCGATGTGGAATTGTAATAACGACTTTAATACGTTAACGACTTATACTAATAATTTTAGTATACTTTAGTGCCTTCAATTTTCTTTCATTTTGCACCAGTTATTGACGCCAAACATCCTCGTTAAGTACATTGACATAAACTGCACATCCGTTAAAAATAAGAATCGGTGACATTAGGTATGAAGTTGTAAGTCAAGGTGAGTAAATGCCAGTTTTAAAATGCGTGAAGGACCCCGTAATAGCTATATGCTTTATGCTCTGTCTCAAACACGAGCACAACCAATATGGAGTGTCTAGTCAGAGTAACCTCGGACTACTCGGTATCCCCGTAAACTATCGACGTCCCATCTGACTTTATCCCAAAGATGTTTTATGCTTGTGTGGACACCCTGTGGCATAATAGCTTCCTAGGGACATAGGCTAATCCAGCTCGCTAAACTAGATCCTCTAGATGGCTGTTCAATCTCATCTGCGTTAGTCAGTTTTCGTTTAAGGTTTTCAATTTCTGGGTAGTGACGTCCTTTATATTTTACACATACACGTCAAGTGATATCTTAAATAACTATAAGATGCTGACTATCAGAATTAATGAAATTGTGTGATGTAGTTAGCCCTTGAGAGGCGCGTTCTGAGTGCGACGATGAATGCATTGGTATCGCAACACGCTAACGTCCATTACTAAAGTAAATCACGACCCTTCCGACAAGCTAGCTCAGCACTCGAAGCAAAACACCAGGAAAATTCATAAGATCCATTATGTAAGTTCCCGTTTCGTACCATAAATACACGCGAAAGCCAGGTGCTCAAGTCTACAACCCTGCAGGCAGACACGCTAAGCCGTAAAACGTTCACTAAAATGTGTCTGCCAATTTTGAAATGCCCAAGGGCTGGTCATGCTGGTGTGGGTAAAAGCACTTTTGGATCAACGTCTTAAAAAAACAGGTACCTATTTTTTCTGAAAAACATACTTACCAAGGGTTTACATTATTGTGTTGTTGCAAGTTACTCCCTTAAGTCCCTTTCTGATGCTATATCACTAACATTGATATGAAAAAAAAACGATAAATGTGATTGATCTTTTATAAGTCATTACTAACAAAACCATTGATCATTCAGCGCCGGCTCCGAGTGGTTGTTTTTCATATAACTGAACTTTTTGTACAGAGACAAAAAACATAGAACGGCACTTACTGCCATCGGACATTGGTATTGGGGCATTATACTGGTGCTGCCCTAACCAGGCTGCCACACCCCATCTTTCTCCAATTTTTCATCATTATTTCTACTTGTTCGTCAATCTCTGGCACAATTATTTATACTGTTGATAGTATTTACAAAACATGGTGAATCTACTGGTTATTTTATAATGACTTACTTACTACTGCATCTTTTCAAAGTACTTTTGAATTATATTTTTTGGGACTGGATTGTTCATGTTCTACAACATCTCTACACTGCTGAATTCACCATGTATGACTCTCACCACCTACTTGTCTCAGCCATGCTTGACTAAGGTGAATAGGAGGACCCCTGCTACAATAGGAAGTTACTGTGTCAAGTATGCATAACATTGGATCTGTGTAAAGCTTCTTCCTTTTGGCCTCTGTGGTACTGGCTATCTTGAATGAACAGTTTTTACAATTAACACTGAGAACTACATCTGTTTTCTGTGTGAAGGATGTAAACTTCATCACATTGGTTTTCTCAAGACACGCAATTCCCTCTGTACATTACCTCATCAGTACCTTTCAACATTGATTAATTTAATGTGTGATGTTGAAACCAAACCTGGGCCACCTCTCGAAGATTTGCAACTCAAAAAACTTTGAAAATATACCACACCAGATTCTGAATTGTTTCACGTTGGTGCTAGTTGTTCTCAAATACCAGTATCCCTGGCACTTCTCTTGGGCTACCTTACTGACTTGAGATCCAAATCTCAACTGTCTACGCATAGGGTTACTCGCTCTGGTTCCAGAAAACTCAAACACTTCGCATCAATAGGGTTGCCACACCTTTTACTGGTTATTTCAGATGACACTGAAAAGTGCCCTGACTCACTCCAATATCCCAGTCCTTCCTCGACAGTACCCTTCTAACGAAAAGCTTCAGTTTGCAACAATTTCACATGGAATGCACGCTGCTCCGTGAGGATAAGATTTCCAATTATTTGTGACTTGAATCACTCTAGCCTATTATTATTTGCTGTAACAGAACTTGGCTCATGGTGATCACCGCGATTCATCGTGCAATGTCTGATCTTACTACACCTGACCTAATTACGAATTACATCATGTTCTACTCGTAAACAGATCAGGAGGTGGCGTTAGTATTCTTCTACGCCAAGGCCTTTAATGTCAACAATGAGCCTAGGTCCGTAATGCATCTTTTTGAATCATTGATTTCAATCACTCTCGTTCTCAATCATCATTACGATCATTGTGATTTATAGACCTCAGAAAACATAAGACAAGTAAATCAACTGCAAACCCCTTTTCTGTGATGAATTTTCTGCGTTTCCAGCACACATTGGTTTTAGAGTGCTGGACTTCTCATATTTGCGGCGATTTTAACTCATGTATATGAATCTGCAAGACAGGGAAGCTGCAATATTTTTAGTGATTTTCTTGACTCTGCGAATCTGCAATCAGCATTCTCTGTTCCAACCCTCGTGATGGTCATACTCTTGACCTCCTTATTTCACGTTCGTCTGATAATTTGATATCTAACATGACCACACGAATACTTCCGTCTGATCATGCTGCTGTTAAATGCTTGTTAAATATTGATAACCAAAGCCTCTGCAAAGAGGGAAATCAAACTGCGTAAACTACAAGAAATTGATATTTCTGTGTTTCGCCCGGAATCCTTGACTCTGTTTTATACAGGGTTTCAGAACCTTCTCCCATTTGGACTCCTTAATGGATCCAAAAATTTGAATCTGTACTTGTAATCTCCCGTGGATAAGCACACACCTTTATCACACGTACAATCTCATCTCGCCCGCATGCTCCGTGGTACAATGATCACTTCGAGCGGCAAAACAAGAACTTCGGCGTCGAAAGAAGCGCCTTTGGATCTCTTCAAATTGGAATTCATAGGTAGCTTTTCAGTCAGTGCTTTCAATACAACAACATGATCACTGAAGCTAAAGCCACTATCATAAGCGACAACTTGAAAACTGTGACTCCGTTCAATTATTCCGTAAGATTAACCAGTTATGCACACAGTCTTCTAAAGTCTTGCCTTCAGAAAACTCCCTCAGCCTCCCCTTGTGAATCTTTTCTCAATTCTTTGGGCAGACAAAACTCCGTCGCAATTAAGGTGAACTTGATATACACTCCATCCGAAATCTCTCTTTGTCAGTTGCGTCAACCATCACTACATTCTTCCCCGGGTTCAAGTCCCTTACTGATGATTCCTGTGAGAAAATTATTTACTGGAGAACCTTCATCCTCTGGTAGAGACCTTGATCATACCTTACCTGGTTACTGAGAAATGTATTGATGACGTGTGCCAATTATAACCAAAATCATCAATCTTCATTTGAAACTGATCTATTTTCCTTATGCTTTCAACTTTCCCACATCACTCCTCTCAATAAAAAACCCACAACCTGGACTCTGAGAATCTTAAAAACTATCGGCCTGTAGCGAATCGGAGTTTCTCTCTAAAAACTCTGAACGTGCTGCTACACAGCAAATCCAAGACCCCTTCTGACAACAACCTTCCACGGCAAATGCAGTCTGCTTATAAATCCCACCACAGCACGGAGACTGCCCTCCTACGTGGTTTTTCAATGATTTATTAAATGCAAGCTGACCGCGGCAAGGAAGTGTGCTCATACTCCTTGATTATTCAGCTGCATTTGGATACCATAACCATGAGATCTTGCTTTGAAACGTCTGTCTAACGATTTGGAATAACTGGTTCTTCTTTACTTGGTTTTGAATCTTATTTTAAACATACGCTCACAGTCTGTTGTTTATAAATGATGACATTTCGCTCTTCACCCCAATGATCTTGATGAAGGAGTGCCCACACAGGGCTCCGTTTTGGGCCCATTGTCCTTCATTATTTACAATCTCCTCTTTAGGACATAATCAGCAGCTCATGGCATAAATAGAATTATTTATGCAGATACACACAACAGATGTTGTTTGGACCGAAGATCGCGTTCATCTGTTATTTCCCATACTTGACGATGCATCAAAGACTCACGGCATGGTCATATCGGCAAACAAACTAAACTCAATGAAGGACAAGACGGAAGTCCTTCACATTACATCACGCTATAGGAATCAGTCATCTTTACCATCTGTTTCATTGGGGATTCTCAAATCGATTCTGTTCCCAAGCTAGAATCATTGGTGTAATTGGTTGAAATAACCTTCACGCTAAAATCCATCTTATAACCCATATGTCGCCTCTGCCAATCACTGCTTCACAAGATCGGTCAGATTCGCAGGTTTCTAGATCAGCAAACCCCCGAAAAGCATTTCAATGCTTTTGTTCATTTCGCCTTGGATAACTGTAACAGCATCCTTCATGGACTTCCTGACTCTCAAATTGCTAAATTACAACGCATACAAAATTCTGCTTCAAGGCTTGTAACTCTTACTCGATCCTGTGATCATATTTCTCTCCAGTTCTTCAAGTTTTGCACTGGCTACCTGTTAAATTTTCCGGATTATCTACAAGATTCTTCTTCTCACATACCGCGTATTCATTGCTGTGCTCCTCTCTACCTTCAAGAACTTCTCACGTTACAAACCCTCTAAAAATCTTCGTTCAAACTCGCAATCACTTACTGTTCTGAATCTTTCAACACCAAATCATAATGGCCGACGTACTTTCTCTTTTGCTGCACCTACTTTATGGAATCAGCTTCCCCTGCATGTACAAGACTGCAAAAATATTTGATCAAGTTTAAATCATATCGAAGACATCATTTAGTTTGAAAAATTGGCCTATAATTGCCGAACCTGTAATCTATGTTGATATTTGATACTGCCTACATTTACTTCTCTTTCTGGGTTCTTTCTCCGCGCATTGGGACTATGTGTGTAAATGCGATATATAAGAATGGTTGTAATTATTATTATTACTGCAAACGACTCTCTAGTGATGTATAGCATCGATCAACGTCATTACATGGTCATTTATGACAGATCTCTGCAGGAGTACATGGCTTAAGCGCGTACCATTACATGACCTTGCTAGAACTGAGTTCCAGTCTAGCATTTAGAGTAAGTCATTAAGGCGCATTTCCTCGGGGGGATATTAAGTGCAACATGGCAGGTAGCTGATTAGCTACACATAATGTATCATCAATATTTATGGATATAGATACATATGATTTTTAATGGAAGTTATCAGGAATGAAAATGTTGCCACAGGTGTTAAGAAAAACTAAGTCAAGATCTTCGATTTTGGTAAACTACCGCCTTCCTTCTTTACTTATGCAGTGCAGGAATCTGGCAAACGAATGAAAAACGTCGAAAGAAGGAAATCGGAGTTACTTTTTGGCTAACCAAAATAAACAGGAATAATCACAGGGCCTATCATGGCTCCCAAATGCAGACTATCACACCGATTATAATAATGTATATCAGATATTATGTTGGTATATGACTTGTAGGCATTTAACGTTATACCTTGCGCGCCTACTTAATTTTTTTTAATTCGTTTCATAATTTATTTCCTTAACGACTGAAATGACAAAGGGGTGTTCACTTGCCTAATGGGGGGAGGGGAGTCCATGAGATCCAAACTAAGGAACCCACTTAGGGTCAAATAGGACTACATTAGTAGGGTCATAAAACGTACACCAAATAAGCAAATTTATTATGGGCAGCAAATTAGGGCAAAACATTGTTTTCATAAAACACGCTTAAAATTGGGCAAAAAGACGGAAAATACACGGGCTCGCACTTACAAATATTTTCATATAATAATTGAATAAAACCTTTTTGGAAACTTACTTTAGTTTTATCTAAGCTAGAGGCCAAACTGCATTATATTAACACAAAACTGCAGTTGGAGACATCCTGTATTTTTTACCGGCGTTGCAAAATATACGTCATTCCCCATAGAGTATTGTACAGTAACGATTTAGCAACGTCCACAATGCAATAACACTTGTTTGTTTTCAGCACAATCAAGGGTTAACTATTGGAATGGTTAGTAATAGTTGTGACTTACATGTAGGTGTGCACATATATCAACAAAATCAATGCTATGGTTCTTTGATTGTTAAGAATATTTCCGACGTGCCCAATGGGGTGGGGGTCCATGGACCCTCACTAACTAACTCACTCACTAACTAACTAAATAACAAAAAAAGATTAAAAAAGCTAATAAAAAACACTTTTTATAAAAAAAATATCACCATCTGTAAGGAAGTGAGATGTTTCTTTGCGTATAAAAATGTGAAATTCTCATTTCGTATAGGAGCAAATTGCGAAATTCAGCCCTGTTTTCTCTTTTGTGAAATGTAAAGATATACAAGCACATTTTGTTTTCAGAGTAAGTTAGTTCTGTAACTCAAATAAAAGGTAGGGAAGATACGAGCATCTAATCTATATGAAATCCACTACATATCACATGCGAACATACGGGAATTAAATTTCTCGTTGCACCTTTAAATGCTGCCGTTTTATTATTTTTTTTGTATGAAAAGAAGCGATTTAAATGTCAGGAATTACAAAAAATGCGGGACGAAACAATCCACGGGTAAAGCGACCAGCGCGAACACAAATTTTGGAGGGTCCATATGCCCCCCCCCCCCATCGGTCACTTCGAGTTACTTAACAGAATCTAGGCGCATTATTGTCTCACCAAATGTATGATTTGACCCAGACAAAACAAATTGCAACAGGAAACAACCTTTGGTGTTAAATGCTTTGTGGAAAACTGTCCGAAAATTAACATATTCCAAGTTTACAAAAATCGTGGGGACATGGTAGAAATATTGGCGCCAAATTTTCTGCAGGGTTAAAAATTAGAATTATTAAAATTTTTTAGTTTTTTGATTTTTTTAATATTTGTATTCTTTTGGGTCACCCTGTTATAAAATTACCAGACTGGTCTGATTTTGTTCAAACTGGTTGTACAAGTGTCCATCTGGTCCCAAGAAAATGTACTAAATCTATGTGTGACACTCTAATATAAAAGACATTAGCATAGTTACTCCTCTATCTTGCATTCTAAGCATCAGAACTCATACAGACTGCCAAAAAATATACAATCAACAATCAAAAATTAAAAAAAAATATAACTGTGCATTCTGTCAGATATTGAGATGCTATTTTGTAGAGCGATCCTAAGCTAAAGCATTGTTTTATTTCATCCAATTGATTGCACCTAACCGGAGAATATTGGCATTGAACACAAAGGCATAAAATACCACTTGGGCCAGTTTCACATGAAGGGTCAAGAAACTAAAGGTAAGGTGTGTGTGTAGCTCTTGTGTGATTAAACTGTTTTCAACAAAAAATTATCATGCATGAACTAGTCAATAATAATTTTCAAAACAGTGAAAGCCCAGAAATTATGCTGTGGGGAAAATGAGGACTCACTCTCAGCAGGCACGAATCATGATGAAATTCATTTAAAATTGTATGATGAAAACATAATGGGACACCCCACAAGTTATGTTTATGGGGACAAACGTGTTGACAATGCTCTAATGGTGAGGGCTAATTCCACCCTACCCCATTCCCCACTACCTCCAAGATGCTAGGGAAAAAACAAAATGAAGAAACCAGTGGGACAAGAACAATAAAGGAAAGAATGGTTGGTGTTCAAAGCGCGTCGTTCTACTTTAAACTAATTGTGTTTTAGCGTTCTCCTCTGCTTGAAAACCCGGAGTAAAGCAGAGGAGACAACAAGACGGTATTTGGAAATGGATTTCCAATGATATATTTAAATTATTGGGGATGGTGACATTATAAACTTATACATTATGGTATATCACAAGGAGCAGCACTTTATAGCTTTCCGTTTAATATTCAATGCTGAATGTCTTGAATTTATTTTCAATGGCAACTTTGATGATATCGGGGATAGCCGAAACTGGACCAACGTGTTTTTCAAGTGTCTTAGATATTGACAATAACACTGACCCCAGGACCCCCAATAACACAAACTAAAAATCTCACGAACGCTGGAACATTTTAAAAAAAAAGAATCAGTTAACTTCCAGTTGAGATGAACTTAGGATTTTGGCCAAAAGAAAATCAATCTTTGATTGTATATTTTTTTGAATGGACAGTCTGTATGTGGAACACCTAGTTTATTTTCTAATCTTGTGTCAGAACATCTTAATCACTAATTGTTCACTATGTTTGTAACTGATAAATCGGAAATGTTACCGCGTGGTAACCTTGAAGCATTTGGCCCCAACCCACCAAGCAATAGAATCAAGCAACTAGACAAACATGCGGGACTGCAGGAGAGCCCGTTAATGCTACAATACATCACTGCTTATGAATTCCAGAAATCCCCCCAAAACTCAAAAGTTGGACAGGTGATCTATTATACTATTGGTATGTCCCCCCCAAGTGGAGATTTTATATTAATCGCCAAGGTGATGGCCCGTATTGCCATAGGGTCTTTTCTAAATAAGTCCAGGGAACAAACCAACCTCAGGAATTGACTGTGACTCAGCACAATTGGTGACACCCCAGGGTGCCACCATTGGACGATTGTGTCAAACTTATTGTTCTCCCATCGAAGCCCAGCCAATGCCCGTGCTGCAATATGTATAGGTGGCATTTTATGAAATGTGAGAAAGCATTCTACAAACCAATTTCCAGAAATTATTTATAGGATTGGGGAATGGATAGTTCGTAGGCCCCATATGCCATCTGAGAGTATGGAGAAATCATGCTTATTTGTATGATCTGAAATCTCTATAGTGGGGTAGGAAAATAGGCCAATTATTTTGTGCCATCCCCACTTTTCTGTCTGTCTGTCAGTCTGTAATGTGATATTGCCAGTATACTTGTGTGCTTATTTCTTATTAGCCACTTTAGTACGTCATGGCTTGTGTGTCTCATTTTCAGTCTGGTGGTCTATTGTAACAAAAGCACAAAGTCACACAGGTATACTTTCGTTTCTTGCCATCTGTATGTTCTGTTCTTCGTTCGTATTATTTATTATGTCCTTTTCCCGTCTTTCGACATTACTAAAGTCATGCGTGGTGATATTTGGCCGAAATAGAACATACCCAACTTGGAAAGTCGTTCCGAAAACAAAGCGATTCAAAGTAAAGATCCACCAGCCTTATCAGAGCAATTATGTATCATCTCCCAACTTTCATAGGCTTGAACTACGCAGTCATGCCACCCATACCATAGCTCGTGTTAACTACCTTACATCCCACCATCTGCGTTGGTGTTGAAAAGGTCTCGACTACATCCCTGTAATCCCAGTTTTTTCAAAGTGGGAGGAATATACAGCTAAGAAGGAAACGAACTACTGTTGAAGGTGATTAGCAGGAGATCCGCTCTGTATTACTCTACATGAAGCCCCTAAACTCTGCCGATGTTTGATCACAATTTATCGGAACTTGTTTATCTCTAGTATTAATAAAATGGCGAAACCCTCACGGCTAAGCAAAAAACGGTCCATACGAATTGGCAAGAGTTGAATCGTTATCCTTCTGTATGCAGTCCCTGGCTTTTTTTATCCCCCAGCAGTAAATGGCACAGCTGCGATGAGTATTTGTATGCTGATGTAAACCCGTTTGGTCACCGGTTAAGATGAGAATTGTTTTTATTTTTCACTGTTTCACTGCAACGGTATTATATGCGTCTCTAGACTCTAGTACGAGTAGATAATCAAATGCGGATCCCTATTTCACAGTCAGCAAATATACTCAATAATCTGGATTTATTGAATCAAAGAACGGGTTTAGATGCAGTAAGAAACCCAAATACATGTAATCTCTGCGGAAATCTTGATAAAGCGAATGTGGGTCGGAAAAAGACAGACCACGTAATTAGTCGCTCAGAAAAGACCTTTGTAATAACAGAATTTAAAGGTTTTCCATCATTCGCTGCGCCAACCCTTTAAACTACCTGTAGCAAAATGCATTTAAATTTTGTTGACTCATTGATTGAAAGCACTCTATAATTTATAAAGTATTTTATTATTAAGTTTGGTAGGCAACTCTTTAATTTCGCTTTATCGTTTTGAAATCGGCAGTGTGCATGACCTCAGTCATGTTTTTGTTTTTTGTTTTTCGGCCAGAAAAGGGTAAATCACGTGACATTAAATGAAAGCAAATACTTGGAATTTGGACTAAATCGCTTAGTGTGGAATTGCTGATAAGCTGAATCTGACTGCTAAGATCAGTATTTGACTATAATAAAGCAATATACATGCTTATTTCGTTACAAGGGATGTGTAAATTGATAGCTAAACTTATTACATGCCATACTGGGTAATTTAGTAATTCAATTTGTCAGTTTTATTCGATGTTTCTTGCTTAGTAATAGGTGAACGATTCTTTCTTCTGAGCCTGGCGCGTGCCTTAAGCCTTAACTCAATGGTAAGTTATGTCGGTCGATTACAAATACACTGGTTGTGATCTCAAGACAGCCCAATCAAGATATTTATTTATTTATTTTTTTATTTATGCATCCTATGTAAGCCAGGGTAATCGCTCATCAAAATTGCCCGTCTTACACGGGGCCCTGCACATTAACAATATAAAAATTGCATACAAATAATTACATAGAGTAAAAATATATAGAAATTCAATTGCACACAAATTATGAAATTACTTAAAACTATACTATCTCTCTCTCTCTCTTCCTTAACGCCTGGTTTCCCGCTGATCTGCAGGGTGCTGATCCACAGGGTCGGCTGCCTTTGTCTTCCTTCTCCATAGATGTCTGTCTCCTGCATCCGCTTCTTTCACCTGGAAGTGGTCCATGTCCTGCTTTTTCATTGTCCTTCCATCGCTTCCTGGGTCTTCCTCTAGGTCTCTTTCCATCAATCTTAGTGTTCATCACTTTCTTAGCCGGGCCTTCATCCGCCATCCTCATTACATGACCGTACCATCTCATTCGGATCTCTCTCACCTTCTCGTTAATATCATTCACTCCTAACTCCTTCCTGATATCCTCACTCCTCTTTCTGTCCCTTATTGTGACTCCTTTTATCCTCCTTAACATCCTCATCTCTGTTGCTTCCAGGATTCTTTCCTCTTTCCTTCCCACTGTCCATGACTCTGCACCGTACAGCAACACTGGACGGATGATGGTGTTATAAACCTTGACTTTCAGTCTCCTTGGCATCTTTTTGTCACCAATTACACCTGCCAGCTCTCTCCACTTTACCCATGCTGCAGTTACTCTTGCTCTTACTGCTGCTGCTGAGCCTCCCTCTTCACTAAGAGTTACTCCCAGGTACTGGAATTTGTTCACCTGTTTCAGTTCTACACCATTTCTATCCTTGATTTGTGCTTTTCTTTCTCCCCTTGTGCTGACCATCACTTCTGTCTTGGATGTATTCACCTTCAGTCCTTTGCCTTCCATCCCCTCTTGCCACTTACTCCATTTATCTTGCAACTCCTTCTCACTGTCTGCCATCAGTGCCAAGTCATCGGCAAATAACAATTCCCATGGCAGACCTCCTCTGAAATCTTCACTGATAACATCAAGTATCACTTGGTGCAGACCAACCTGGAACGTCCTGGGTAAGACGTTAAACTGCATCCAGGCAGAGTGAGCAGGTCGTTTGTGGAGTTTTAGTAAGTCCCAGCTAACTTCTATAAAATGCAAACATGTGACCGTTTAAGCACTCTGTGACTGGCGGGTATGGTCGGTGCCAAGAAACCGAGCGGGCCCCTGGGTTATGGGGGTTTGGGAACTTGCTGCCTTGTGAGGAGGTCTTGGATGGCCAAAGGCTAGGCCCACCGCCGAAAGCTGTGGTTGGCGTCAGGAAGGGCATCCGGCCGGAAAACTTTG
>JAMKCH010012524.1:0-54464 GCA_023653785.1 Ophioderma brevispina | reverse complement strand
TGCCATGGCAACGGTATTAAAAATCCGGCTTCCTGGTTCACTGCGTTATTTACCTCCTGTATATGTCACCCAAGTTTCTTCCCAGTAGCATGTTTAGTAATTTAGCTACTTCGTTCTAGTGTTTAAGCCAATCGAGGCTACGTGGTTACCATGGCAACCAGAGCAACAATTTTCATGGATTTTAAAACTTGTGACAGGGCTACAATATGAATATATAATTGTATATACCACGATTTAGGAAAACTAGAAAAATCATTCAAAGTTCACGGCTCAGACCCCATACCCCCCCCCTTAACTCATTTTGGCCAAAAAAAAAAACATAATTTCAAGAGTAAATACGTTCGAGGGAAAACACAGACATTGTGTGCATGTTATATAAAAATAAAAAGTTTTTTTTTTTTTTTTTTAAATATAATAAATATTGGCTAGAACTGTTCAAAAAATGAACTCAGAAAAATTATTTCAAATGTAACTGGAATGTTTCATAACTCAAAAGATTTTGGAGGATAAAAGTGGTCTATTTATCGTTTCTTTAAATTCTCATTACCATTATTAGCTCCTCTATCTTTAAGTAAGGTACGCGCTTAAAATATATACCAAACTTGAACACGAATTAAACAAGGTAATATGGTAATATACTAATAAAATCTAACATAATCGAAACAATTTAGAGGGGACTAACGCTTATACAAACACCCTCCCAAAGAAAATATAAATTGGTTCCTGAACGGCGAGTTTTTTAAATGATGTAGATATTAGTAATATTTAGTTTGCAGAATATCAAAGCTTAACCTCAAAGAATCAAACTTTCGCAATATGTTTACAAGTTCTATTTTTTGTACACGGTTTACTAAGGGGTGGGGTGTTTTAAACGTGATTAAACATACCGAGCATTCATTATTATAAAGCAATAGATGATTCGATGTTGGTATACCGCTGTATTCGCATTGGTCCACCGTTTTCTCTGCCTTCCAACATTCCTAGTGTAAAGGGCGTCCCAATGACCGTCAAGTTCACAAGGTTGGCAAAAGGGTCATTTCACCAGACACACATCAGAGTAAAAAAAATGAAAAATGACCCATTTGCTAAAAGGTAGGAATATAGGAATATGGATTTTCATGCGGGTTTGGCCCAAATGATATGGAAAATAATGACTTAGTTTTTAATTTAAAAATTAATTTTAGAGCCACAGTGCACAATATTTTAAACAAAGAACTAATAACTAAAGGGTAATGCAGTATCATTTATAAGCGAATAATGTCCTCGAGGTCGGAAAAACTAAATAATGGCGCCCAGTATTTTATTTTTTTTCCGCCCGAGGATACATAATGAGCCCATAGATGATCTACAATTTCTATCTATTAACTAAAAACTTGATTTTATTTTGTTTGTATAGGTTTAAGTTAATATGCCTGTTTATGTGTATTTTGTATGCTGATTAATGAAAATAAATGATAAAAAATGCATTAGCGGCTCTATCATTATTACGGAATAATGGGCAGTAACTGACCAATCAGAATACTGAATTTTCAATCCCTGGGTATATAGAGGTAGAGAACCACTAACACCAATCGACTTCGACGCTAACCCGGCCCGGTGAGGGTGCTACCTTCAATTTGTGTCGCCAAAATTAGCGAAGGAATGTGAAAATAATTATAGCAAGACTTAACGAAAGTTTTTAAAGTTTGGCGCACCGGAGGGAAGTTTACCTGGGTGGTAACCCCCCCCTTGGTAATACGAGGGTTAAGTCACTTGCCCCCTCCCCCCAAAAAAAATTAATTTGGGTGGTATTTGTACAAATGTTAAAACGACAAAACTTGGATAAATTCTTTTTCACGACGCACAGACCGTACGTTTCAATAAGTACAAGTCACATAATTAAACACAAAACAATTAAAATGTGAAATAACATGACCAAGCCCTAATGAAGTATAGAAAAGTAATTACGATTCGCTTAATCTTTAGGACCTATCTCGATTTTTCACGATTTTTAGCAATCTTGTCCCAGCGAATACGTATTCGTTCACCATTTATCGTGTGCTTTGAGATAATTGGAAACGCAAAGCTATCGAATACGTTATTCGATGTTTGTGACACCTGTTTTATACAAATGCGTGTTATCCGACTGCGGCTATTATTGGTTAGGAGGGTTGTAATTTCACTTTTATTTGCGGTTAAGGTTACAATTAATGAGTACATAAAATGCAACAGGGAATCAAAATATTAAACTCAATTTGGACCCAAAAAATCCGATTCGACACTAGGTCGTGACCAGCGACGAGATATATATATATATTAAAAAAATTAAAAAAATTAAAAAAATTAAAAAAATTAAAAAAATTAAAAAATATATATATATATTATATATATAGTATATAGGATGATATATATATATATAGTGGCCTCAATTGTGGTACAAAATGAAAACAAATTCTTCATTCTAGCTGTAAAAAATAAGCAATTGTTTGTAGATCTGCCCAATGCATAGTTATGTTATGTGGCAAAATAGGCCAGATGACAAACTAATCCATTGGCATTGCGCTCGTTGACAAAATGTATCTCGGTAAGTAAACAGTTAACACAGCAATTACCTATACTTTGCGGGGTCCTTCCACAGGCAAATAATTTGCAAGTATTTAACATAAATCAGATTACTTTTGATGTTGACCCCTGCGGGCAAGAGTTTCATATGTACCCCTTCAAAGTTTAATGTAACAAAGTATTTTTATGTTTGGCCTTAGGGTTATGGGTTTTGTTGTGTAGCCATAAATAAAAATAAACTGTGTTTTTCTGTAGAAAATTGGAAAGGGGGTGGGTGCATATGGAACTCTTTCCGATCCATGTACAATTGAGATTGACCTTTTTACAATTTCAGTCATTTGTACCCTGTAACTCCAAATTCATGGTCGTGAGTGGTAAAATACTCTCTAAATGTAAACGAGAGAAAATTCACTCCCAAAAGAGTGAAACTCTGTAACCACTTCAAAAAGAGTGGTTCGTGCTTAAAAAGAGCGCATTTCCACTCAAAATGTGAAAACCACTCAAAATAGATTTTCCGCTCGTTGAGAGTAACGAAGCCCCCCCCCCCCCAACACGAAAATGGTGGAAATACACTCTTTTTGGAGTGGTTTCACTCTTTTCTTGAGTACAAACCACACATTTTGGATGTTACAAGAGTTTCACTCTTTTTGGGAGTGGCAATTTCACTCGTTTACATTTATGAGAGTATACATTTTTGCATCCTTATGACTTAGACGGCAAATGATATAACTTTTCAACAGGATGGGATCATATTAAATTGTTACCCCTGTGTTGTGGAACCTAAGTGGCCCCTTTTGAAGTACTAAAACCTACTATTCATTGACCTGAGCGTCTTGTGGTCAAACCTTTCTGTAGTGGGGATGACTCCCTAAATAAGGCCCCCTATGTATTCTGCTCCTGCTCTAATTCGTGTGCATTAGCATATAACCACTTGATTTAAATGTGTGAATGTATTTATGTATAATTGGCAGACAGCGCACTGGTGTGACCTCTTACAAAGCTGCTATGTTTTGTGTTAATACATCTACATCAAGGGGGTGTTTCCCATAAGGTGGACACCCTTCTTTTGACACCTTATGAATTCGGAAACTCTAACGGAAAAACCAAAATATAAACCGTGGGTGTGTTTATTGCATTATAGGTTTCCGAATTATATAAAGGGGTTGTCAGAAAGAAGGGTGTCACCGTATGGAAACACCCATACATCAAGAGCAACGGCACTTCCAAAATACCAACTTTAACTTATACATACTTACTAATAGGAAAATATTGTCTTGCCATTGTATGGCAGGCTGACTTTGCCAAAAAAAAAAAAAAAAAAAACTCTCAGTAACGTTCTTAGGCAGGTTTTGCCCACAACAAGTACAGACTCTAGTCGCAAATCAGGGTCTTTGTCAGCTGTAAAAGCCATACGAAAATCGTTTGTTTTTAATCGTTAAAGGATTCTAAAAAATGTACATTTTGATATGTTGAATTTCACCATTCCTGTTTTTTATAGTAAGTCTTCAAGACGCTCGCTATAGACCCCTTTCGAGGTATCATCCCCCGTGTATGTCATTGGTTATTGACCCCCAGGCCTTAGTTCCATGTAAACCCGTACACATGGTATATAGAAAAATGGTCTCAGAAAGAACCCCAGGGCTCTTAGCCCGGCTCCCATGCAAAATCTCCCCTCCCTCCTTCCCCAGGGCCTAAGGCCGGCGCCTAGCAACTTGTAGACATGTCATGGTATAGGCCTATAGAAAAATTGTCTCAGAAATCTCTTTTTTTTCCCATAACTTTCCTTTAGTACACGAATCACTCCCGTTACGATTACTACCGTATAAGTCAAAACACTACCCGAATCTCATCCCATAATAGAAATTGCTAACTTCCAAGAATCACTTGTTCAGCCTGCATTTCTCAACTGGATAGGGCCGAACCACCTTATGCAAATCGATGTCAGGACGGTTTTTTTGTGCGTGTGCATGTACAAAGGTCACCCTTCGTGAATAAATCTTGATCCAATAATATTACGTCAATGCATCGCGTCTTTGATTGGTCAGTAGTAGTGTGGGTTGGTGTGTCAGAAAATGATAGGGTGCAACATTTGCGGACTGATGCCCCTTCTTCAAGGAGGGGGGGGGGAATGTAGTACAGGGGGAAAAATTTAAAATGCGAGTCAAATTGTGTTTTACTGTACTACAGGGTTTTCGTCTCCTCATAAAGTTACAAAAATATATATTGCCTAGGTTCCAACCTTTATTAAAGCGGTTATAGCCCCATAATGGTGAAGGTAACCCTGGGGTAAATGCTCGATGTTGTTGAAAGTGGGTCAAATGATTCCTTGATCATATGAAAAACGAAAATGCATTTTTAATTGATTTTTTGATACCACAATTGCGACATCCAGCCTCCAGCGAAATTCTGTGACCCCATAAGACTTCGACCTTGTAGACCCTTGCGACATTTGGATGTGAATTAGCCAACCAAATGTCAAACCGCAGAATAATACATTTTGGATCCTGTGAGACAATACAAAACAACTTATCCAGTTTCACCAAAAATATGAGCATTGGGTAAAATTTACCCCAGGATTGACTTGAACCATTATGGGGCTATAGCGTCTTTAACTAAAGGTCGGAACCTAGGAAAATATATTACTTTTTTTCCTCCTTAGTAAGGGTAGTAATGTAACATTAAAACACAGTTTGATGCGATTTTAAATTTTTCCCTGTAGAACAGTTCCAACCTTGAGGAAGGGGGCATCTGTCCGAAAATTTGCACCCTCATTTTCTGACTTGTCGGGTCGCATATTGAAGAAAAACAGCAAGAAAGAAATCAATTCAGCACCAAAATACTACGGGAACTGTTTCAGGAATTACCAACCCACCCGAGGCAACCCACACAATAATTATCGTGCTTTGAATGTTTTCATGTCGTCCGATATGGAAAACCAACTCCCCGCCGATGATTTTGGCAATCACGAAAAAAAAAAAAATCAAACTAGCCAAGACGATCCGCTAAACAAGCCTTCGTCTGTACGTGCAGCGTCTAGTCTTTCAATGCGTTACTGACAACAATGAAGGACTATGGCAGTAGCTGCAGCCCACTGTTGGTTGTTGTGAAAAAAATTCAAAGCGAATCGTCTCTACGGAATTAATAAAGCACGAGATAGATAACAGTCAATGCACCTTTGTACAGAGGACAAAGACCAAAAGAGGACACCAAACATGCAATAATTTCACTCGTTATTTCAATTAAAATTTTTGGTAGTTCAAAACCTCTTGTATAGTAGCCCTTTCATGGTTAATTATGATATTTGTTTCATTTAATTCGCAATATATGATTTGATGTATATAAATTACAATTACTATGGAAAACACGCACGATGTACCTAAAAACATTCTTTCTTGTTTTCCACGTGAGGTTTCCCTATTCAGATACCAACAACATTAATTTGAGTCCAGCAGCTTAATAATGTATGTCTTTTTTATATAAACACCTTTAAAGGCCGACTCAGAGATTTCCTGAGGAGGGGGGCGCCCCTCAATTTAAAAAAAAAATGTGTTTTTTGCATGTACATATGCTTGTCCTATTAATAATCACTGTGTGAAATTGCCTAAGATTAATCCGAATTCCTTCATATAGAAAATCACAACTTTGTTATAAATTCCGGATCCCGGAATTTTGTTATACACAAGTATCCTATGGGACTTAATTCTACACATAATGTTTTACCGCATCAAAACGAAAAATACGATATCTCAAATTTCGAATTGTTGCATTTTAGGATACTATCTTAGTTCTATAGTTGATGAGTTTTCATTATTACACCCATTCGAAATCTCTGAGTCGACTTAATAGATCCTTGTCATTTGATGGAGGATTCTCGGTCACATTGTATTAACTAAATGATATTTGCGTGCTTACTAACATACTGTGCATTTGTTCCATTTGGCGTGAATTTTTGTTCCATTCGTTTTGTTCCAGTGGCAAGCCTCGTACGTATTCACAAAAGCGGGCAACATAATGCACGCATCTATTCGGAACTTTGCCGCGACTATGATGCTATCATGATCAGCGATGAATGCGGTTGCAGAAGCGAGTCTCGGAACTTGCGGTCTTGCGTGTGAGTGAACACTGGGCGCACGATCTTGTTGTTTTTGCTGGTAAAAGTTTATGTTTTTCAGTAGGATCTACGTGGAATTTCCGGCAATGGAGGTTTATTCAGACCAAGTCAATGCAGTGTATATAGTAGAAGGTAAAATAAAGTCAACATTTAGGCTGAGCCCTCCAGGAGCTAGGCCTGGTCCGTAGAAACTTGCCCTACTTGACAGCGGCACGCATGAGTATGAAGCCAGGCGAGCTAGGCTAGGGCTTAGCCTTACTTAGCCGTAGCCGTTAGCGTAGTCAATCTAGTCTTAGCTTTACTACTAGAATGACAAGGATCTACCTGAGATGTATATAAAACAAATAATGAATTTTTTCATTCTTGCAAGGAAAGAATATTTTCATTCGTTGGAACGATGAAATGTTCCAGTCAACTCGGCTAACGCCTCGTTGAATGGAACATTTCACTTTCACTCTGAAAAATATTTTACCATTGCACTCATAAACATGGGCGGCGCCAACCTCTGTTTGGTGGGGGGGGGGCAACACCAACAAACGGGGGGGGGGGGTTTTTTAAAGTGAAATTTGGGGAAGTGAAATTCGGGGGGCAACATATGAAAAATTTGGAAAAATTGTCACAACTTTTGGCCCAAATCGCTGATTTTAGGCCCAAATCACGATATTTTGCCCCAAAGCCTTCATTGTTCTTTCGACCGGGGGGGTGTTGGGGGGGGGCAAACGGGGGGGGGGGGCAAGAACATTTTTTGGGGGGGGGGCAAATGCTAAAATTGCCCCCCCTCCTGGCGCCGCACGTGCTCATAAAAACATTCATTATTTGTTAAATGAACTTGCCTAAAGAGACGAAATAAAGTAGTGTTTTTGAGTACAAATTATTGTGAGTTGTTACTGATTCAAACATTTTATTTGGTTAGTCGTCTATTTTAAATAAATCAGGGGTGGGTTATATAATAGATTTATGCTGTGATATTTTTACCGCTTAAGGTAGGTTTACGGAATAACGCTCAAGTAACAGTCATTGGGTTCCGATAAGGGACACCCGTTTCGACATACTTTCGGACACCCTATGAATCGGAAACCGAAACGGAATAAACCACATAACCATAAACCACTGTGTTTATTCCTTAGGTCGTTACGGTTTCGAATTCATAGGGTGTCAGAAAAGTTATGTCGAAAAAGGGTGAGGCACCTATGGAAAACAACCCCCAGTCATTGTGTGATGAGCTTTATTTCCACAGGAATACCTGAAGCTAATGCTGGATGTTGAAGCGGTATTAAAAATATCACACGGTAATGTATTACAGACATAGTGGCCTTTCAAACTTAAAACCACCGGGTTCTAGCCCGGTTGCGCCTGGTTCTTTTCGGTTTGCAACGGTTTCTATTGTTCTAAAAATGAGATGTGTCTTGATTCAACCGCCCAAGGACCGCCGAGCAGTGGGCAGATAAAAGCAAAGGAGGATAAAATAAGGAGATGACACTTGTGGAAGGACGGGAACAGTGGTCCCTAGACCTGGTTACAGAGGGGCGCTATAAACGACTCGGGTTAGATTTAAAGGGGGTCCGACCCACAGCACTAAAAAGTCCAGGCAAAACGCGGGGATTAAAATAGGCGATAATCTTGGTGACTATTTGGACCTAAAACGTAAAATGGGTTATTTGAAATACGTAAGAAAGCTGTGAATTTCTGAGTGATATAATATAGACTACGGTGAATTACGTCTTTTACAAAAAAAAAAAATCGTAGGGGAACAAACTATTTCAGAGGATTTCCATTGAAGGGACCCGAATATGTAGACTCCAAGGGCTGTAGCAAAATATATAAGCTTGATTCATAAACATAGATTCAGTAAACCTAAAAAACATTAAAGGAGCTAAATTTTGATACCAAACATATCAAATTCGTCCTTGAAATAACTGAAATAGGCGCATTTGAAAAACAAAATAATTAACATTGTGAAACATCCAGTGTACGAACCCCTTAAACTGAGATGGACCTTGGTGCAATCGAGGGCGCTATATATAGTCGAGTCTTGCAATGCGAAGTTCGTTACTATCATGGTTACAAACGGTGAACACGTAACTCTATACCGTGAGGTTAATAAATACAGGAGGGACCATAAATTTCGTTGGTATGCAATGCACGTATTTTCCCATAGCCATATTGAGGGGTAAATGAGCAAAAGACGACAGGCGCTAAGTGTCAACCCCCTGATAAAGCTTTGAAGCTGCCCCTTACACAAAGAGCCTGTAACAATCACGGTTTCCTTCTAAAGACCTTAAAACATTTGATTTGGAGTAAAGTTTCAAACCTAGTCTACTCCGCAGAACTTCTTTTAAAACGTGTCTTTTGCTTTCTGTCTCAAAATATGAGCAATTTTTTTTCCTCCTGCCGCCAAAAGAAATACTACTTGATTTAGGATCAGAAATTGAACTCCGCACTTGACTAGGAGATGACTATGATGTTTGCTCGCGCCCGGACGAGACACCCACCTGCGATTTTCCAATGTTGCGAACGAGGTTGAGATATTAACATATTTGAGATGTTTTCAGATACATACATTTGTGGCATACTGCTCGAAATATAAACAATAACAATCGCCAATAATTATGAAAAGGATTTCAATGTTGCTCCTTTTTTGATAACGATAACATATTAATGACTTAATACATGTTGATTTGAACAAGGCTTGGTGTCCATGCGCTATACCTCAACATTGGCTATGGGCTCAGACGATGGCGGCCAAGACTCTTTCAATATATAGCAACTCATGAAAATGAATCAAACATCACTTTGACTCTGACAGATGTACCCTGCAGCTCCTCGACAGTAGAGGTCAAACGCAGAGGTTAGTGAGTGCGCTAGACGTTAGTTAGATGCTGGAGGGTTGGTTTCTAAGATACTTGGTTGTTTCTTCTTTAAATGCTTCAGTTGTAGTGATATTGACGAGGGTTTCAGGTAGACAGTTCCATTCGGGTTTATTGTACATCAAGCCCGTGCGCGAGTTCACATTGGTGTGTTAACACCAAGTATATGTCTTGTTCTTATTAGTGGTTAATGCCTTATGACTGTCTGGCCCTACCCCTACGACGATTCAGCGATGAATACCCACGTAACTCTTTGGCGAGGTCATAAGGTCATCAGTTTCAACAGTAGTAGACAATGACCCTTTTTTCCTGCGGTATGCGCTAACTGGATAATTTAGGCGGGATAATTAACAGTGTTGCACAAGGCGTCCCTCTTTGGTGGATAGGAGGCTATAGAATAGATAAAAAAGGTCTAATCGAAGTAGATTAAAGCACACCACGTGAATTGGCATGGTAAAATTAGTTTATACAGATGTAAGAATTGGACCTTTGCTTACTGGTAAAATAATAATAATAATTTGTGTATTTTTAACGCGCAACATATCCCACAGCTGTTTGACCCCATGCAAATTGTCTTTATTTCTAGAACAATTTTAAGCAGTGGCAACACAATTTTGACAACTGGTATAGGTAGAAACATTATCTATTATCTCTGCAAAAATCAGACAAATCCATTGCGGGAATCTTGCCATATAGGCCTTCAAAGGTCATGATTTGTATGTTATAGCGCTCTCTATATGCCCATTCTCCATAGAAAGATGTGGAAAACTAGATTGCCCGCAATGAAATTTAGTAAAATTTACACAGGATATAGTTAGTGGACTACATAATCCAAATCGGTTGCAAAAACTGTGTCGCCGACGATAATTTTTGTTTTATTCTGGTTTTGTCATAATAAATGAGACTTTCAAACAGCTGTGATCCATGTAAACGTGCTCAAGGCGCTTTGTCACATTTATCACATGTACATACCACATTAGGTTTTGCATGGTGTTGATAATGCATGTGGTTCCACCACTTGGTAGATGAACCCTGTATTGAAAGGAAAATTGGAGAGGGGGACACAAAGAAAAAATGTGTTATCTCATGAATTCACACGGAAAAACTAAAATGTGTCACACGACAGATGGGATTAGATAGCCTGAGGACATAATATGACCCAGGCTATTATTTCTAGACATCAGGTATGATTACAAAACTTGGTAGATTTTTAAAAATTATTTTAACTGTGTTTCCAAGATGATCAACTTATGTTGATACTGTATTAGTCTGTATACGGCGCAAATATTATAAGTTCTGAGATTACGGAATAATATTCGCATTAGGTCTATTATTATTCCTAACCCTAATAAAAAAAACCTTATCTCAACCTTAAACTTTAGAAACCATTCACCCCACCCAGAACCCTAACCCATCACTAATGCTGAACTTGTAAAAAATATATAAAATATACCAGAAAAAAGTGTCTGTAAAATTATGGAAACACTATGGATCCAACCTCGCAGTACATGCTTACATAACAAATGATAAAGGTATATACAATCATAATCTACCAACCTGCAAAGTTCCCATGATGATGAGGTGAAATAGTTGGTTAACCCATGTCTTGTTTGAGAGCGAACGATGACCAAGATCATGCTGCGTCCAAGCTACAAGAGTCTAAACAAACAAACAGCAAACATGGCGAATTATGAAGCAGAATTATCAATGCAGAATGCTTTATTACGAAATACACTATATGCCAAATGTGGCTCTGTGTGTAATAGGGAGACCGGTGTAGAAGTAACCTTTGTCCGGCGTACTCAGTCCGGAACAATGGTGAAAATAGGGCAATCGATTATGTTGACTCTTTACGCAACATAGTTTCATGCTTTATTCCGTTATGTCTTGGCACACCATTTACGCTCCCATAGTATCTGTACTGCTGACACACAGCGCCACCAATTCGTTTCCGCATCGCTTGGGGGGTCATTGGCCGGCTATTCTAGACATGCCTACGTCTTTTCGACTCCCTAGCTGCCAAGCGCTGTGTTAAAGGTTCTGCGATTAGCTGAACAAGGAATAAAAAACGGTTTCGCGGTTCCTTGGATAATCGCGAAATAAACGAATCAGGTGGTCGATCTGATGTTGGAAATGGGTTCCTGACAAAAAAAGACCATTAGCTCAATAGTTTTTGTAAGCCTGGTGTGTGGCATGACTTGATAGAAGCAATCGAGAATTGAGCCAGCTGAAAAGGTAAGAAAAGGCTTGGATGGATCGTATTTTTCACGTTTTCTTCTGCCAAAAGATAATCTGGGGAATTGACCCAAACTCATGCAGTGGTACACAGGTCTGTGTGTGTGTACACACACACACACATAGTTTCACACATGTCAGATGTTACTGGTATTTGGTCTGAGTGTAAGAGTCTCATATTACCATGACCATGGTCAGTGATAAGCAAAGGATACTGAACCCTGCTTGCATATATTCATGATATTGGTTCTGGAAACTTCTGAAACTGAGGACTAGTTCTCCCCAAGCTGTGTAGACACCAGTAGGCTAAACAGTTTTTTTATTGGCTGAGGTCAGATTGTGGACCAAATTCCACGTTGAATGACTCTATAGCCATTTTATATATAAAACTAATTGCTTCCCAATGTTATAACTATGCAATTGTGGTTAAAACAGTTACATTGTTTGCATGTATATTTTAACATTGATAGCCATAGAACTAATTCAAAAGCAAAAATAATTTTTCATGTGTGGTTAACAGGCACAACTTTTGTACAGCATGTATGACAGGTATTACTACACAATAGTGATGCGGTTGCATTGGACAAGAAGTTCCATTTAAAAGGGTAATTCATGATAAACCATGTAAACTGTACAGCTTGAGTGTTCATTGCAATGTGATTTCTACTTCAATATAAGACCTGATGTACCACAAAAAGTAGCACGAAACTAGTGTCATTGTTTCATGTAAAAGGTTGACCATTATGATTGATGCATGCCTGGACATTACATTCATTACAATCTAATTCCTGAATTTTTGACATTTAAAATTCCTTATAAATAAGCTGTTGGCACCTATTGTAATTATGACAATATATCAAACTAAAATTGTTGTTTCAAAACTAAATTGTTGTTTCATTTCACAAGTTTGTTGCACTCAAATACAGAAGATTGTCCTTTTAAGGATCAGCGTGTTTTCGTCTTTTTCCAAAAATAAAACCTATATTATAAAACTAGCAGCTAACTAGACCAATTAGTTTGGAGTATTTTGGTGCGTAAATCGTTACGATAGGCCAAAGTATTTTTGCGCAATCTCCAGTGTACCGCAATGTACAAAAAAATCCCAATCAACGCTATTTGACAGAGGTTTCACCCTAGCCTACGGCGGGCCGGAAAGTAAGTAGTCTCGTCACAGACGCAAAAGATAGTATCTAAATTAGTAATGCGCGCGGATTAACGTGATCAGTCCGTCATAGCGAATGCATGCAAAATGAAAACTAAATTCAAATATCCCGGAATACGAAGGGGTTCTGTGGAGATTTTGCATCAGAAGGTCCATTACTATGTGTGTTTTCAATAGGCCTATGTATCGTCAATGGGTATGAACCTATAGAACTAGCGAGAAAATTGGACGTTTGGTAGGGTACTTCCGGTGCTGCGTAAACACGGAAAAGTGAACACGCAGTCGCTACGGGCCGCATCCCTTTTCCCACAAGGCCTTTCGGTATTATTTCAGTGTTGAGAATTTTCCAAACGCGGTTCAATTACGGCTTTCAAGAAAAACGGGATAAAACTACTAAGGAAAGAGTAAGATGAAGAGGTAAGGATGAGGTCGTTCTTTGTGTGTTGATGTAACTCAATAGGGCAGTGAAGATTTGCCAGGTGCCAAGTTCAACAATGGGCGGCGCTGGGTGCCAAGACGATACGTAAATGATGGAGGCCCCGGACTATGGCTCCTGAAGGATTATATCTGCTTTCACAACGGTGTAACAGATCTATGGGGGACGGGTTTGGACCACGAAATGCCTCTTTAATATCTGTCAAGTGGAAGAAAGCTTTTAAAACAATGGGCGTGGATTATAATGTGATCATATGTCCATTAAGTGTTTAAACTGGTCATCTGTGTCCATTTAATGGAGTTAACGTTGCAATAGCATGTCCAAAACTGATTTCAAATTCCCAATTGCAGTCTTGTTTGTTTGATGTAAATTAGAAACGACCTGCATGATGTTTTTAACAGTGATAGTTCAGTATTAAATTTAAGTTACACCTATCATCAGTTCTTTAAAGCAAGTTTTTAATGGTTGAATTGCCTTCAATACATTACCGACATTGTACTTACTGGCGATGTATTAAAGTACATTAAATCGGACCAGCCTGATTCAGAAGGGCTTCACCTCCCCCGGGGGGGGGGGGGGGTACTCGACACAATGGGGTACAGGTGTGCGCTCGCCGGGTAAAAAAATCATGTTATGTTCCAAAAATTGATACAAAATATGACCCATTTATATAGTTGCTTTGACATTCGCACCATTTTCATATTAATTTAGCAAAAATCGGCCCATTTTCATAGTACCTTACCAAAAATCATAAAAATTGACTTATTTTCATAGTAAATTGCAACCAAAATGTGAAAAATGGGCCAATTTAAATGTCGCAGTGACCTCAAAAATTACCCATCATTATAGTAGCATGTGGGAAAAACGACCACTTGTTTATTAGTAAAAGCGTGAAAATGTGACCATATCGGCGGCACATATGTACCTACCCTTTTCCCTTGATTTACCCCCCCCGCTTTCCTATAACTTTTGAACAAGAAATCCAAATTAAACTTAAGACAAATCTTGTCAATGGCAAAGAAGAGATTATGGACAATCAAATCCTTATCAAAATTGACATAATAGTTGCATATGCTTTTCTATGACGAACGCCACAAAACAACCGCGGAAAATCGTGTTGGGCAACATCTATGTTATTTAAAGAAACAATCAGTGATCCACCCAGGCCCGTAGCCAGGATTTTTTCTGGGTGGGTGCGGATTTTTCCAAAAGTGGACCTTTTTACCAAAATGTGGACCGTTTTTTTTCACAATAGAGGGGGTGTAAATTTGGCAAAAGTGGACCTTTTTGCCCAAATATTGCCCTTTTAAGACAAAAACAGCCTAAAACACCTATTTTTTCTATAGCTCGCTTCGTTCGCACACATCATTTTTGTGGATCTTTTCGAAATTTTGGAGATTTGGGTGGGTACATCGCACCCCCCGGCTACGGCCCTGGATCCACCCGAAAGAGTGAATTTATTTAAAATTTGCAGGACTCTCATAAGGTATATTTTCCAAATGAAAAATGTACAGAAAAGGAAGAAAACAGCAGTTCAATTACGTGTTGTAGTAAGTGTCCGTATACGGACAGTAATGACTAAAATATTTGATTTTGTAGTTATTAGGTTGCATTTGGACCTATCACTTGCAGGGTATGTTAGGAAACCTATACTTGTATCAAAAATACAAAAATCTGATTTTCGATGATTTTTCCGATTTAGGAAATCACTGATAGTGCCTTTAACCCTCGTCCGACCAAGGGGGGTGGTTAACCCCCTAACGGATGATTTCCTGTCGCACAAAAACGCAAACGAATATGATACTAAGGCTTTTATGTGATTTAAGTTCATCCTTTGCGGTTATTTAAGCGAAGAAAATGAAGGTACCATCTTCAAGGAGGTCAGGGTGTCCCGTCAAAGTTAGGTAGGTGGGGTGGTTGCCACCTTCCTATACTGTTTAAAATGCTAAAAATGGTATTTTTGTTACGTATGATGCTACTGTAAGCAAATGCGGACAATATTGTATTTTTTCTTATTTTTTAGAGTAATGACATGTGTATGCTTAGTTTGGCACCCATCATTTCCAACCAAATAAATACCGATTTTGCTTGCATGAATGGCGAAAATGGTCGAAAAAGCCTTGATTTTTGAGATTTGCTTACAAATAACGTTATAAATAAGCTCTCAGTTACGACGTCACTATGACGTCATATTTTTAAAACGTGATATGTTTGTACTTTATTTGAAGAAATGACATATGTAGCTATACCCTGATACCAAACCAGATGAAGTTTGTACGAAAAAATCAAGGGGTCACCGGGTGTGTATAAAACAAGACCTAAGACCTAAGACCTAAAACAAAGACCTAAGACCTAAGACCTATAAAACTAAGACCTAAGACCTATAAAACAAAGGCCTAAGACCTATAAAACAAAGACCTAAGACCTCTAAAACAAAGACCTAAGACCTATAAAACAAAGACCTAAGACCTATAAAACAAAGACCTAAGACCTATAAAACTAAGACCTATAAAACTAAGACCTACTCTCTTAAAACCAAAGACTGAACAATCAATCTAAAAGATTGAATATGACGTCATATTTTTAAAACGTGATATGTTTGTACTTTATTTGAAGAAATGACATATATAGCTATACACTGATACCAAACCAGATGAAGTTTGTACGAAAAAATCAAGGGGTCACCGGGTGTGTATAAAACAAAGACCTAAGACCCAAGACCTATAAAACAAAGACCTAAGACCTATAAAACAAAGGCCTAAGACCTATAAAACAAAGGCCTAAGACCTATAAAACAAAGACCTAAGACCTAAAACAAAGACCTAAGACCTATAAAACAAAGACCTAAGACCTATAAAACAAAGGCCTAAGACCTATAAAACTAAGACCTATAAAACTAAGACCTACTCTCTTAAAACCAAAGACTGAACAATCAATCTAAAAGATTGAGTTGAGGGAAAAGTCTAAAATTTGATTGAAAATTCAATGGAATTTGGTTTGAATTTTCAATGTTCAAGACTGATTTCTCAATCTTAATTTGGACTTTTCCCTCACCTCAATCTTTCCATTTAAGAGAGTAAGACCTATAAAACTAAGACCTAAGACCTATAAAACTAAGACCTATAAAACAAAGACATATAAAACAAAGACCTAAGACCTATAAAACTAAGACCCATAAACAGATTTAGATGTAAAGCAAAGACATTAAAATTTCAATGTACCATGTTTTGTAGAGGATTCCGCCGCAGGCCTATAAAGTTACTAAAATAGAAAAATCCTCTTTTCTACTCTTTACGGAATAAACCTCAATACTAGATTACAGTTTATTCCGTTATAGGACAATTCGTAACGTAGTGACTCTAGCAAAAATACTCCCACAATGTAAAAAATACATCCACAATGTAAAAATACTCTCAGAATGTCTCTTCTCTTGTAAGTTCACACACGCACACCCCCCACACACACACTATATAGCAAACTACAAAACATGGTACATTGAAATTTTAATGTCTTTGCTTTACATCTAAATCTGTTTTATGGGTCTTAGTTTTATATGTCTTAGGTCTTAGTTTTATAGGTCTTAGGTCTTTGTTTTATAGGTCGTAGGTCTTAGTTTTATAGGTCTTAGGTCTTTGTTTTATAGGTCTTAGTTTTATAGGTCTTAGGTCTTTGTTTTATAGGTCTTGGGTCTGAGGTCTTTGTTTTATACACACCCAGGGGTCACCCCCTTGGTCGTGAACGTAGTAGAAAAAACCCTTAACGAGGGTTAAAGTATAAAATACTCGCCTGTGATATCGTCATAAGAATTGTGGAAAGAATAAAGGTAGAAAAGCTGATCCCATAATAATATAGTGTCCAATATGATAATACATCAAACACTATAATTTGGAAGACTTGGAGTGCAAAGAAGAACAAGCTTGGCTTAAATAAACCCTGCAATGAAAAAGAATAGCAGGAAAACAGATAAAAAACAAACAAACATACATACATACAAAAAACAAACATACAACCAAATAAAAACAAAACAAACAACCAAACAAACGGACGAAAAAAAAGAAAGAAATTAAACATATAGAAAACTACAAAAAAAAAAAAAAAATCGCGGGAAGAACGCCCTCAATTTTTTCAACAAAGCCAGTCTTCATGTTCACATAGCCTACCTAGAAATTAACAAATACCCCAAATCAATAAGCTAAGCATCGATCGCGAACCCACACCATACACTAGTAACGGATACTGCAAGTATGTAAGTTGACATTAATTTCTATTTAAAAGGGATGACCCGATTTAAGTCTATAAATTTTTCATCTTGATAGAATGGTCTTCACCCCAAAACCCCATCTGTAAAGCCTCGCGCCGACATTTCAACCCGTTTTGAATTAAGAGCTACAATGTGATTTTGTAATCCCCACAGAGAATTGTGTAAAATTAATATTGGTCGACCAAAATCCAAACCAAACATCATTTATCCCTAAGATTTCACAGGGTAAATGTGAATAATAGTAGATTTCTTCTGATACCAAAATTTTGACCACTTCCGGTTAAATATGGGGTCCCTGAGGACGAGGCTATAGCGATCGCACAATGGATCTTTAAAACTTGGAAACTTTGAGAGCATTTTACTAACTGTGACTGTATAGGGTGGCGTTACAACCCGCTCCTAGTGTTTCCGGTCAGAAATTATATTTAATATCCAGTTTTGTTTTCCCACATATTATTGCTTTAAAAACAGACTTTCAATGGTTTCTTTGATTAATTCGAATTGGTCAAGAATTTGTTGTTTGCAATTGTCATTTCACGCTTGATGCGCTGCATTAATAACACCAATTTAACCGGCCTTCAGGACAATGTGTCCTTAAAAATAAAATAAAATTCTGAATAGCCAAGCATTTTCTGTTATTGTGTAATGGTACTGACCTATAACGTGAACAACCCTGAGAACTGAAAAGAAGGCACGCTTATGAATCTTGTTCATATAAGTTTATTTTGGTCAAATCAGGGGGTCAAATGGTGTCCAGGATTTTTTTGTCGCTAACACTTAAGAACCTTCATTCAAATTACCTAAAATTAAGTTAAGTCCCAAGTTTTCTTTATTTGATTTTGATATTTCGTTAGTGTTATGAACAAATGACCTTTTCACGGTTCTCCAAAAACTCCCATATGTTGTAATTTGCTGTACGTGTATTATTGGCTATTCTTTCGTTATACACAAAACGAAATTTAAACATTATTTTTCTAAAAAAAACTGAATCTGAAAGTAAGAATATGTAGACACCACATAATCCAAGGTTTATAAGGATACAAACGTCTCAGAAGAATTAAAGCTTAAAACAAGAGTCAGGTATTAACTTACCCAAGAATATACAGATGAAGTAATAACTAAGCTAAATCTTTATCCGAATATTTTTTTCCGGCAGAATTGTGCCGATACAGGAGTCAGACACATTTGTTCCCTTCCGATGTACCGCAAGTCCTCCCAAAATGGAGTAAAATATGGGAGCGTTCATAATCTTAAAGCCCATGATATACTTGCTTAGGTATTAACTTACCCAAGAATATACAGATGAAGTAATAACTGAGCTAAATCTTTATCCGAATATTTTTTTCCGGCAGAATTGTGCCGATACAGGAGTCAGACACATTTGTTCACTTCCGATGTACCGCAAGTCCTCCCAAAATGGAGTAAAATATGGGAGCGTTCATAATCTTAAAGCCCATGATATACTTGCAGTCGCAGCGAGCGACTTGATCTTGATCTTGGGTCAAAAACCGCTATTGCGCGCGCCAATCGCTCGCTGCGACTGGAAGTATATCATGGGCTTAAAATGAGGAAACCCTATTATTCATATTCATATTTAAGCATTTTAAATGTTAGTTATCTGACCTTCATTGGCATAAATTTGAGACTAATCGATTCACAACTTTTTTAGATCCATGTGATAATGTATAAGCAGGTTGTAAAGCCATCTTTACCGATTTGGATAGAATCCAAAACCTTCGAAAAGGCGTGGAACACTACCACTTACTATCTTTTAAATTTACTCTTTCTTTTCTTTAATCAAGCAATGGGGAACCCAAAGCTCAATACCCCATGTGGTCTACTATCTTTTTTAATTTCTGATTGGCTCATTACATGATATAACCTCTGAATAACCAATCAAAGTAGACCTTATATCTATACAAACATTTAAGTTTTTCTTACATTGTCTCTGATTGGCTAAATGCATCATATAATCATTTGAATAACCAATCAAATCGGATGGTAGACCTCGGAGGGTTAACACTAATGCAAGCTTAGTGTTCCAAGATTGTTTTCGAGAACTACAGTTAATACATTAATGTTTTGGTTTAGTTTTTTTCATATACAATTTTGACACCAATGTTTTTCCAATACAGAATTTCATGGAGAATCTGAAAATCATGGGTGTCATTTTTTAAAATGTGTTCTTGGGTCTTTTACAAGGGGGAAAATTTGTACAGGGGTAAACAATAAAAGCGTTTAAATTGTTTTAAATTTATACCGATCTGTTCGTTTGTTCATAAGGTTCCTAAAAAGGTATAGTTTGCCATATTTACAACCTATTGTTTTAGTACAATAGGCGCAAGAAAGTTCAAGGTCATTATTTATAGAATGGTCCGATTTTGTTGAAACTGGTTTTAAATCGTTCATTGGGTCATACTGAATAAGAAAATGTATATAGATTCGGTTTTTTTTCACCTTTCAAAGTGCGACTTTTACAGATGACTAGTGGTCTCCCGTAGACCCTGTGGACCACGGCCATATTTGCCCTCTTACTATCAGCAAAACGTCATTGACATCGCGACCTGTATATTTTCGGCTTTCATATAGTAAGACGAACAATTTGGCACCATTTTAAAAACAAACCGATGAATCTAAAATTTTACCCCCAGTGTGACCTTGAACCCGTTTTGCCTGGTAACTCTTTCTATAACCCGCAGGTAGGACAAACTATATTTTGACCCCTGTGTAAACCTTGCCCTCTAGAATACATCCAAGAACACATTTTAAAAAATGACACCCATGATTTTTGGAATCCTCATACAATTTTGATTTACAAAAACCTTGGTTGCAAGATTGTTTGTAGATGAAAATTTCACAAAAAAACAGTTCCACATGTACTAAGTCATCCATTGTATCAACATAACTTTTCATTGGACTTCACAACAAAAAGTGTCAATGTTAATAAACCAATTAATAAACTCAGAGGTCATCATCGTTGCATACAGAAACAAACGGAGAGAACTAAAGATGTCATGTCACTCTCCCATTTACACTTGACCACACTTGACAAATGGTAGTATATTTACAAAGAGAGGAAACATTGCAAGCTCATCAAGAATTTAGTCCAAAACAACATGGTTTAAATAAAAAGCAAAACTAAAGATAGCTAATCCAAACAATTAGTTTTAGTTTAAACAGATTCGTGTTTTTTACCAAAACAAGTAATAAACAAACGTACTTTTTGACTTGGAGTCAGATGCACTGATGTAACAAATTGGTCACTTGGACGTACCATTACATAAATCGGTAAAAACGGTGTCTGACATGCTTCGATTTTGGTGCCTTCTTTGTTGGCAAGGTTGCAGAGATACGTAGTGAGGTTGATGAACTTGGTAATTGTGACAAATATGATGTTGATGGTCAAGATGTATGTAATGTATCAGTTGCGTCTACTGATGTTCCTAAGTTTAACCAGTTCAATCAGTTTACTGAAAAAAGACTTGTTAGATATAATTACAAAGTGTCCAAACAAGTCGTTTGCTTTAGACGTGTCACCAACATGGTTGGTCAAACAACACATCTGTATTTCTTCCTGCACTTATTCGTATTGTAAACATGTCATTGACAACTTAGGATTTTTCCTAATGATCTTCGATGTGCCATCATAACACCTGTTTTAAAGAAGCCCTCTCTTGATAAGAACGAGCTTAAGAATTACCTCCCAGTCGCTAACTTGTCCTTTATTTCGAAAATAATTGAAAAGTGTGTTGCTGCTCAGATTACTGCTCATATTAATCATCATAATTTGGCTGAACCTATGCAATCTGCCTATAAGGCTAAACATAGCACTGAGACTGCATTATCTTGTGTTCAGAATGATTTCCTTTGTGCTCTTGACAACAACAAAGCCATCTTCCTTGTCATGTTAGACCTCAGTGCAGCATTTGACACTGTTGATTCAACAATTCTTCATATTCTTGATCATGAATTTGGTATTACTGGCACTGCATAAACATGGTTCAAAACCTATTTGGAGAATAGATCATGCCGTGTCTCACTTTCAGGAGTTTACTCTGACACTATACCGTTCAAGTATGGATTACCCCAGGGTCTTTACACTCATGCTATTGGCCGTATTCTTCGTCAGCATAATTTTAAATACCACTTATATGCTGATGACATTCAGGTTTATATTGAAGTTGATCCCGCTGTTCAGGGTGATACCACTTGTGCAATTTTCAAACTTGCTCAATGTGTCAATGACATAAATATTTGGATGATAAAAAACAAACTCAAACTCAATCCAGACAAGACAGAGTTTTTTTATTATTTCATCTACAAACAACCAACATCGTTTGGCTGGTATCAATCTTCCCCTTGGTGAGTTTATCATCCCAACATCTTCCAGTATCTGTAATCTGGGTGTTGTCTTTGACTCCAATATGAATCTTTAAGAACATGTGTTATGACATCTCGTAGACGTCAAAGGTCAGAAATACCTTTCAAACACAAATAAATGAGCCTTGTGCACAAATGATCTGAATTTTATATAATAGAACAGATTTTAATGATTTGTAATTGGTTCAAGAATTTGGTATGTCCAAAACATTACATAAATCAAATTTACACAATTATACACAATTTATATAACTGATACTTATATGTCCTATCAGCGAAGACTCCAAAAATGACAGCATGCAAAGTCACAGTTATAAATCCTCAGGTAATATTCCATTGGAATCTTCTCAGTCCTGAAGAAAACTTTTGTCCAGCAGTTCAAGACGACAAGGTTACATAAGTCCCTCGACGATAATAAATCCACAGTATATCAGTCCAAGATAATCGCCACGATTTCTATCTGTCCACAATTTGGAATCCTACTTTGATTCCCAGCACTTTCGGCTTCAAAGACGACAGTAGAATAATTACAGCACTCTGCTCACATGGAATTGACAATATAATAAATCCTGGCACTGTGTGGAGCATACATCTACCATTTAGTCGATGGGACATGTCCTTCTATGCTGTTGTTTTGTAGTCTCCATCGGGGGGCTAGGGGAAAACCAAATGTAAATTCATAATTAATTATTAAAATCATATAATCGTCTGTTCCCACAAATAAAACTGGCACATTTTCTTGAAAAAGAATAAAATGTCACTTCAATTTCATTTCCCCAATATCAGTGACTAGTGGATACACATAGACTTCAGCAAACAATGGAGTTAAAGATATTCAATCACCGGCCCGGTATGCGGTGTAGAAA
This sequence comes from Ophioderma brevispina, assembly GCA_023653785.1. Lineage (NCBI taxonomy): Eukaryota > Metazoa > Echinodermata > Ophiuroidea > Amphilepidida > Ophiodermatidae > Ophioderma > Ophioderma brevispina. The sequence goes on along the minus strand of JAMKCH010012524.1, from coordinate 31,605 downwards.
AACACTTCAAATTCCCTTTCATCTGGGAGTGCAGGACCATTGTTATATTGTCGCGCAGCTGAAGAGATTTCAGCTGTTACGCTCTCCAATTTAGACTGAGTACTTTTCAGGACAAAATACTTAACCTCATTCACAGATAAATAAATATTGAGCTTCTATAGTACGTGTTCAATTAACTTTGGCCATATTTTTCATCATTTATTAGAAAAGGAAGAAACATGACCAAACATCATGAGAGAATGTTGCTGGGCAATCTTTGACCTAACAACTTTCTGCAGAACCAAAATCCGTACCCTTTGCTTTAACTTATTTCTTTCATTTCCGCGTTTTCAGAAGAAAATTTCGTGTCAACGACCTATATTAATGTACACGGTTTAGTTATTGGTGAAGTGGACGGGTTAGTTGTCACTCAACCCGATCGTGATGTGGTAGCACCTGGCTATAACAATGGCCCTACATACCCGACCCATTGTTTTAATATTTTCGCTCATGGTTAGCTGAAGTATATACATATATCCTTGGTCTGCTGAGGTGGGAAAAAAATTGAGGTGCCATTTTATATATTTTAAGAAAATGTGGCCAGTTTTATGTGCTGAACAGACATTATGTATCGTCAATAATTTATTATAATTTACACTTGGTTTTCCCTTCCCCCCACAGATGGGGACTACAGAATTTTGTTTTTGCAGTTGGTTATTTGGTCCACGTCCAATGGTCTAATTAGTGTAGATAAAACTAAAGCTATCCCTCCTGTATCGCTGATTACCACTGCTGACGGCGAGACTTACCTCAATTCACATAATCATGACTTCACACAAAGTTCCCAGTCTAAAAATAGATATTAACCTACAGAATCATGCATAACATAACCTTGCACTATCCTGACCAATTGAAACCACAGAAAACTTACTTACTTTCATCTAATCACATTCACTTTCCATATATAACTTTGTGGGGAATCCCTGATCTTACAAATTTTTTGATACAACAAGTTGACCTCATTTTCTAAGTTTAGCATTCTTGGGGCATTCCCCACTTCCCCCTATTGTGCAATCTCACAGTGCACTTTGCAAAAAACAAAAAACTAGGGATATCCCCTTTCTCTATTTTATAGTAACCTAGTATTTTTCTTTTTCCCATGAGAACTCTTTCTCAAATACAATTGAGAAAATAATATTTTGTAAAAATTTAATCGAAAAAAATTTGGAGGCATATAACACATGTCACCCAATAAGCCGTTTCCATAAACTAGCAATTTTCAATATCACCGTAATTCGTAAGGTTCATAAGACTTTGATTACCTTGCTAACATCATCGGTTTCCGGGGTGGGTGTCACTATTCCGTCTCGTTTGGGATTATTGCAACCTTTCCTCTTTACTGGTTTCAAAAAGTCAATCAGCTCGTTTACAAATCCCGCAAAACCACGGTGCTCGGTTGAATATAATCAAAACCCAGATCATGTCATCTCACTCCGTATTGTTGATATACCTGGTTGCCTAGTTGTATGATCGTATACGATTTTAATAGACACGTTCTCACTTGTATAAGCACTGAATGGGGGCTTTGTCCCCGTCCCCGGTACATGAGAGAATGGTCTAAGTGTGAATAAAGGCCCGCCCTACCCAGTTTTTACCACCCGCTCTGGTCCATGGTTGAACCTCACAAGTTCCTAGACGCGCATATTTGATGGGGACAGGGCCTTTTTTAGTGGCTGGTCCTAAACTTTTGGAATAATCTCCCCATTTGTATCCGTAGCGCTCCAACAGTTGACAAATTCAAATCTCTCTCCAAACCTATTGTGGTCTAATTGGGGTTATCTTAGGTTTTGCTTTCTCTTGTCTTACATTACAATCTCTCTCGTGTTTTGTTTAATGCGCTTGTAAATCCGGTTGACAAGGCCTTATAAATGTTGGTATTATTAGGCTTCATTGCAAAATCTCGTATCTCAAAAATTAATATTAGATTTATCTGAAATTATCACAAAAGGCGGCGGGCCAACTAAATACCGTTCTAGCTAAAAAGGGTTTGGACATCCATTTTTCGGACCCTGTGTCCGATAGCTGGCATTTTTATTTATTTTTTTTTTATTTATTCAACTGGGCAATTCAACAACAAATAGAACCGAAAGCTAAAAGGAGGTCTGGTGGAGAAGTCCAGGAGCACTAAGCTAAAAGCACGGTCACCACAGGGTGCAGTGCTCCCAACTCATAGACCTACAAACGCCAAAAGTATGACACACACCACACCACCCAACACGCACACACAACCACACCCACACACCACACCACACACACACCACACACACACCTCACACAACACAACTGCATACGACACACAACATATAGATACAATACAAACAAGCACATGCCCACACACACCTATTAGCACCACACCAGTCACACACACACACTATGTTAAAAGCCATAAACATTTAAAGTAACAGCATAAACTAAGTTAAGATTCATCATGTCATAAAAGTGGGACTTAATATAATATATTGTAAAAACAGATTTGCTACAGTGAGGAAAGAGTATCTGGTAGTTGGTGTAGAATAGCAGACCATTGCACTGGGAAGTTAACTACGAGGCAGTATTTGATATGATCTGTTTTTTGGGTGATCGAATGCTTGAAAGTTATAGCCTCCTTTCTAGTACTTGCCACACCACCTGCAAAATGGAAACATACTAGCATTGTTAACAGACAAGCAAAATAAAGGGAAAGGTAACTCCTTCAAGTTTTCAAAGTAGTGAGTTTTTAAAGTTTTAAGTCTACTTTCATATGATTGCTCCCCCCTGCGTATTGAACAAAGGAAATCATCCGAGTAGCACGATGCTGAATTTGTTCCAATTTTATTTTCACAATTGCACACTTCTTATATAACATTCCAAACTGTAGACACAATACAGAAATTGGTACAAAGTCTGGTAAAGTTTGAGCAAAACATAAGAGTTCCTATTATACCCGCAACAACTCTAATAAACCGAGCAGTTTATGGCCTCTTTTTAACAATGTTTATTTACGTGGACAGTTCCAGAAAGTACTGCGATACAGTCCCCCCTAAAACCAACTATTGTCAGGTAGTATCCGAACATATTATTCACACTGTACTGACGGAAACCGGTTTGACTTTTCGGTCGGTTTTAATAGCAATGACTTGGCATTTAGAAGGGTTTAGGTTGGAGAGCATGTTTGTTAGACCCACCAGATTTTAATTGGCAGATCAGCTTGCAAAATGGAAATTTCACGGCTGTTTTTTATATCCTCTACAATGAACGTAATCATCAGCATATGCGTCAACTGTAGATTTCAGATGGAGAGGGATCATTCCATATTATATTAAACAAAGCGGTCCCAAAGCGGATCCTGGGACCCCGGAGAGAACATCAGTCCACTCAACTAGCAACCGCGAACATAACACTGGCGACGGGCCAGTAAGAAAGACGTTATCCATTGCATGAAAGATCGAGAATTCCCGTCGGTTTTTATGCAGCTAGCTTCTTAATAAGCACGCTGGTGCGAAAATTGCGTCAAAAGCAACGGCTATATTCCAACAATATTAGATCGATACAGCATTGGGTTGGATCGACGATCGAGGGCTGCAAGTCATTCTGTGGTAGCTTCCAGAGGGCCGTGGTACATGATTTCTCTGGAGAGAAACCGTGCTGGATTTTACAACAAAAGACCATTGTAGCAATGATTTCGTAGCTCATCATCACCGACAAGACTTCCAGCATTTCAACAACGATGGAAGTTAATGCGATGGGCATATTTAGTCAATGTTGAAACGATCCCCTTTTTGTACACAGGGCTATATGAGGCAATTTTACAACCATAGGCGCTTAAGAAAGGTTCATCATAGATCTTAAAATTCGCGCAAGACAGGGGCTATGTGTTGTGAGCACACATCTTCAGCATGCGGCCCGATATATTATCGGGCCCGACTTCCTTATCTGCAGCTAATTTTTTTATTCTATGTAGGACCATTCAGCAACTCATGACATGAAGGATATGTTTTGGACTTCAAGCTCTGGAGATGTAAACAAAAGTTTCTACAGATATCTTCATATGTGTAAAGAACTTGCCAAAAGATCGTTAAATAAATCCCGGCAATTTTATCTGATCGGTGCTTGTTGATCATCAATATTAAAAGATAAATTTTCAGTTGCGACGAGATTGACTTGACAAAGCTCCAGCCTGTCAACATACACGAATGAACCGTGATTGTTGAGTGCAATCGGGAACACAATAGACGAATTGAATTTGAGTTTCTTCTTCTTCTTCTACTCGATTCATCGGTATATGTACCCGACCATCTTGCGGAGGTGAAAAATTAATGCAGGCGTCACTTTGAAGCGTGTACCCACCCTCCTCACGGTCGCCAAATATCGACGCCGACTCTACTTTCGAAGCTTCAGGTCAATATATTTCCTTGCTATCTTGTGAAGTCCTGTCGTTCTTTTATTTTCCAATTTGTGAGCTTTAACCTGAAGGTTTTTTGAAAAGGGGTGAAGCTTTGAGTGTGATTTGTGATTCCTGGTGTATAATACGTCGGAATCCATTACGTCGGTCGCGTCGAAAACGTGTCGAAATCGTGCATTTCATCACAAATCCTCACAAAGCTCCATGAAGAATCACCGCCCTCCGGCGGATCACCGCCCATGAGAGTCGCAGCAACTGTGAAACTAAAACAAATTTGGTGTAGTTATGTGATCAAATCATAATTGTGTTGCGACGCACAGGGGTATCCACTTACCATGCTGCTAACAGGTTTGTGAAGTCGGTCACCTATAAATGGGTTGGATTGAAAGATGAAAAGACAATCTTTGGGATAATCCGAGATCATGACTGATCTACGTTTAGCTTTATGTCTACCTAACTGTTTTGTATAAGGTTACTTCAAAAATTCGATGTTATAAATAAATAATTGACTTGCGATCAGGCTGATTGCCGGAACTACCATTGGGCTGTACGTAATGGACTTTCTCTTTTATTTCCAAGGGATAAAAAGACTTTCATTCATTCCTTCATTCATTCAGTCTTTCATTCATTCAGTCAGTCATTCATTCATCTCATATTCATCATTCATTCTTCATTTTCATTCATTCATTCATTCATTCAGTCATTCATTCATTCATTCATTCATTCATTCATCATATCATTCTTCATTCATTCATCTCATTCATCATGCATTCATTCATTCATTCATTCATTCATGTCATTCCTTCATTCATTCATTCATTCATTCATCAGTCATTCATTCATTCATTCAATTCATTCATTCATTCATTCATTCATTCATTCATTCACTGCATTCATTCTTCATTCCATATTCATTCATTCATCATTCAGTCATTCAGTACTCGACATTATCAAATCCAGCAAGACAGCAAGAATAGATCAAAAAAACTATACATACAAAAATTGATCATTGTCACGATTTACCAGATATAAAACGGAATTTTTTGGATCTGAACTAAACCATCAAAAGAGTACCAGGATATGCCGCAAAAAGCCTCAAAAATATTGAAGCTTATCCATTTGGGGTCCTTTCAGAAAAAGAGGAGGAAACCAAGCAGAACAGGCAACAGATACAATAAATATATATAAATATGAAATATAAAAACCCAAAAAGAAAACAACAAATTAAATTTTGTTATTTTTTTTTTTTTACACAAATGCTGAAACAAAGAAGAAAGCCGGGCCCCTAATAATACTTGATGAATGAAACTTCCTCTCTGCTGTAAGGCATGATCCATCAAATGTTTGTGATGGCCTTTCTGAACTGGGCCAGATTGGTAATCTGTTAATAGAATTGGTAATTTGAATTCCGGTTTGATGCAACTGTAGAAAAAGGTGTTGACTGAACCTTACATAATTTCTGGAACAACAAAATTATTATAGGTATCCTGGTACCGTAGTTATGCAAAGAATTTTACGTCTGAAAATTGAAATTTAGTAACCGGGGCCCTTTTCATGGAATATTTTGAAAACCTGATCCAATTTCATGGGGGATCACCCTGTCATGCAAAGAAAACATACCAAATTTATTCTGCTACGATGTGTGGCGAGGTCCAAAATCCAAAAGAACGCACATTTTATTTGCATGGTTTTTGAAGCTGTTTTAAGGGTTGTGTGAGAGAGAGTACCATGAAGAAACATTGTGTAATCGTTTAATGACACATAATAAGAGCATTGCAAAGTTGTCCTTCTGGGTGGAAAGTTTAAGCTCCCAGCTTGTTATACAAGACCTCAACCTTCAACAGCCTTTTTGAGATATATTGTGCAATTGACTCACCATTCAGTGTTTCATTCAAGGGTGACCCCCAAATATTTAGCAACCCTGGAGGACTTTATTGTTTGACCACCGCAGGAAACTGAAAAAAGAATGCACCTTATTGAGTCTGTCTTTGTACCAAAATAACATACACTCGCTCTTTCATAAATGTAAGGAGAGTTTGTTGTCTACAAGCCACTGCCTACATGACTCAAGCTCATACCAAGTCTGTCTGCAAGTGTTCTGGCTCTTTATCAGACACCAAAAGGGCAATGTCATCTGCGTTAAAGAAGGAGCTTGCACCGACACTGCTGGCATTCATTCACGTGAGCAGAGAAACGAAGGGGCCGAGTATGCTACCTTGAGGCACGCCACAGCAGACACCAAGGAGATCGGAATCGACCTCGTTAACATGACAATTGGTTCCGTCAGTTAGGTACGATGTAAACCAGTCAATGAAAGCGTCCCCATGGATCTCAGTTTCTCACAGAGAATGACATGGTCAACAGTCTTCAAATGCCTTCTGTAGATCAATTTTCGGACTAAACCGGTTAATTACCAATGGACATTTGACTCGTGATATAGTCATTAAGGTGGATTCAGGCAGGAATCAGTTGAATACGTAAATAATTTAATCACAATAGGACCATTAAAATTAAAAACAAAACTGGTCGGAACTATAGGGTAGGCCCCCCCTAATCCGATCAGATTGAAAAATAAATAAACAAATGCTTGTCTCAAGCAAGAAATTATTAAATTACAGGTGATGATTTAAAGTAACTAAGGGCCATCCCTTCCATCACACCGCCTTAGTCGGCGGCAAACACAAAGAAGTTAAAGGGAGGAAAAGTAAATATCTAACAATATAATATAAAACCCAAACCACCAATATTGCACAAAATGCGAACAAAGAAAAGCCGTCCTAATTAATACTTGATGACTGAACTCCTCTCTGCTGTTAAGGCCTGATCCACAAATGTTTTGTGAGGCCTTTTTTTTATTTCCTTTGCCCTCTCCCCCCCCTCCCTCTGAACTGGGCCAGATGGTAATCCTGTTTAATAAATTTGGTAATGAATTCCAGTGTTTGATGCCACTGTAAAAAAAGGTGTGACTAACATTACCATAATTTCTGGGAACCACAAAATTATATAGGCTATCCCTGGACCCCGTAGTTTAGCAAAGAATTTGTACGTCTAAAATGGAAATTTAGGTAACCCGGTGCCTTTTCATGGACTATTTGTTGAAAACCTGATTCAACTTCAAACTTTGGAGCACCTGTCATGCAACGACAACTACCAATTTATTATGGCCGCATGTGTGTGCGATGTAACAAATACAAATGAAACCGCACAATTTTATTTTGCATGGTTTGAAGTCTGTTCTTAAGGTGTTTGTGGGAGAGAGGAGTACCATGAAGTGACCATGTTAATCGTAATGACACATAATAAGAGCATTGGCAAAGTGTCTTATGGGTGGATAAGTTTAAGCTACCAGCTTGTCTATACAAGAACCTCAACCCCTTTTGGCACCAGCCCTTTTGTGGATGATATCTTGTGCAATTGACTCACCCATCATGTTTCATCAGGGTGACCCCAAATATTTAGAACCTTGGAGGACTTATTGTGTGACCACCAGAAGGAAACTGAAAAAAGAATTCACCTTATTGAGTCTTTATCTTTGTACCAGTAACATACACTCGGTCTTTCCTAAATGTAAGGAGAGTTTGTTGTCTACAAGCCACTGCCTACATGACTCAAGCTCATTACCAAGTCTGTCTGCAATGTGTTCTGGATCTTTATCAGACACCAAAAGGGCACTGTCATCTGCGTAAAGCAGGAGCTTGCACTCGACACTGCTGGCCATGTCATTCACGTAGCAGAGAAATAGAAGGGGGCCGAGTATGCTCCCTTGAGGCACGCCACAGCAGACACCAAGGTTATCGGAATCGACCTCGTTAACATTGACAATTTGTTTCCTGTCAGTCAGGTACGATGTAAACCAGTCAATGAAAGCGATCCCCATGGCTCTCAGTTTCTTGCAGAGAATGACATGGTCAACAGTATCAAATGCCTTCTGTAGATCAATTAGGACTAAACCGGTGTAATTACCAATGGACATTTGACTCTTGATATAGTCATTAAGGTGGATCAGGCAGGTATCAGTTGAATACGTAAATATTTAATCACATAGACCCATTAAAATTAAAACAAACCTGTCTGAACTATAGGGTAGGCCCCCTACATCAGATAAGATGAAAAATAAATAACAAAATGCTTGTCTCAAGCAAGAAATTATAAAATTACCGGTTATAATTTTAAAGTAACTAAGGACCATCCCTTCCATCACACCGCCTTAGTCGGCGGCAAACACAAAGTAAAGGAAAAGTAAAAGAGATAACTGGGTGGAAATACATAAAACAAACAAATATGGACGTGGAATAAAGATGAGTCGATTTTGATTGCGGTTGAAAATGATAACCTATATTCCTATCAGCAAAGATCGGTGCAATTAGAGATCATGAAATATTTCCACCTCCATGTTACAAAATCCGACTCGCGAACTGAAAGAACGTAACCAAACCACATGGGCGTAATGGCCGTCATAGTCGACGGGTTTCCCTCTTCGCTCGTCAAGGGTTCCATCCACGTGCCTTTTGAGCTGCTATTTTCTCGATACTTGTCTTCCAGATTTTAACTCCTAACTAAAAATTTATGATTATTATTTATTCTTCGTATATTTTAGGTTATTTTTTTCGGTTTTTAACTTAATATTTGCGTACACTTGGTGTTATTAATTTGCGTTAATCGTCACTGATCTTGAACGAGCTTGTTGTGAAAACTGGAGCTTGATGTAAAAACTGTCAATCATCGAGACGTAATATGCTTTATGTGTGCCGCTCTACCGACAGCACATTCGATCGTTCTTGTTTGCCGATTAATCCTGGAAGACCCCTTCTTATTGATCCGATTGTTGTGGTTTAGCTTCAAATATTATGATATAAAATGACAGCATTTAATGATTTTCCCGGCTAAATTCAGTGTCAAATGTTCATTTTCAACCAGAGAAGATGGTATTTGAACGAATGAATTACAGGAATCAACTTTTCAACAACCCTGACAAAATATACGGCTTCGGGAAAAATGCGAAAAGCGTTATTGAATCACACAACCTTATACTATGCCCTCGTAAAGGAATAACATACACGTTTCAGCAACATCAAAGGTAAATCTTGATCATTAGCTATAATTTTTAGGAACCAAGGAATTAATCGTAGCTACGTTTTTTTCCCAGGCGAAATAGTTAACAGCAAATAAAAGATATTTTATTTCAAACGTCAAGACATCCGATTACCCCGGGAGATTACCCAAGTATGTATTGCGATAATACCGTGAACGGCGATACTATCCCACCCTACCTCCTTAGTAAAACCCGTTCCAATAAAAATATTATTTATATGCTTGAAATAGCTAAATGTAAAACAAATATTATTCGCATTGTGTGAATGTTTTGTTTAGTATAACCTATACTTCAAGAATATACTTTGCCAAAAAGAAGAATAACAATTCAATTGCAAAAACTATCAGTAATTGATGTGTGTCTTGCACATACTATATACATACACCACTATATACATCCTCTTACACGAATACACAGACACACATACATAACCTACATAAAACCTACATGCGCGCCCACCCACCCACCCACAATGCAAACGCAAAAATCTTTGGATGTAGTTTTTCACTCTTGTCTCTTGGAAATCACACACACACACACCACACACACACACACACACACACACACCACCACATACACACACACATATATACATACACACACTCCCACACACACACACACACACACGCTCGCACCCACACGCACAATGCAACCGCACAAAATCTTTAGATGTAGTTTTTCACTCTTGTAATTGGATTCACTCCTTGCAGGCATTTGACCCCAAGCGTGAAATCACTTTTGGACAAAATCCTTATCAGAAACCTGGTTTGAGCATCATCACCACCAAACTTAGCACTCTGTGCAATGCTTACCTTCTGAGAGTTTGCTTATACATTTGAATAGTCCCCAACTGCATGGTATGCAACAGGTACACTAATATTGAATGAGTTGATCAGAAAGTGCTCAGGTATTATTAAAATATGCTTGTAATCAGCTTGTCACTTTGCCCGTAAGTAACCAGTCAGTATAACAATTTCGCAGCAGTGTGTTGTATGTGCAGTTCTAATAGTATGTTGCTCCTAGGCAATTTCCCCATCAATTTTTGCTCATAGTTAGTGACCACTACTAATTAAGTAAAGCATTGAGATCACTGTAATCATGCATAAGACTTTATATAATGATACTCTTATAAATTCTCAGGTATTTAAGGGTTTCTTCTTTTTGGTTTGCTTTGCTTTCATAGTTTCGGACCTGCTGTAATTCGGGGTTATGGGCAAGGCTTAAATTGTGTGGTCCATCACCAGGTGGTAAGTCGCACAATAACACAAGCCAACAGTTTCTTGAATGAGGTGTAACCAAGCTAAGTGAATAGGAAATTTGATAAGCTTTGCCAAAAACAGTTTTACATTGTAAGGCGTTAACAATGTAGGAAACAAGTACTACATGTAATTTGTACACCAAACATAATTAAATCCATGGGTATTGTCCTTATGCACGAGATATGAAAGACCATCCCCAAATTTAGTTGTTTTATATTATATTATATTTGATTTAATTTTCAGGCAATTGTACTTCCCTTCTCATGTGGATCCAAAGACCTTCAAATATTGGTCTTTAATGGATCTGATCCCTCCCTTCTTCCATCAGAATAGCTTGGTGTACAAAACAAGTTAGAGGTATTCATGCATTTTGATAAAATTACATTCACTTCTCAAACACGGAGGTAAACAATAACTCAAAATGATGATCAAAATGAAACATGATCATTTTAGTGTACATTTATTTATAAACACCATGGCAAAGGTAACAATGCAAACCTGGAACTTGTCTGTAACAAGGAACAGTTTAACAATAGATAGTGTTTTTAACAGTTAACAAGAGTTAGTAAACAAGAGTTGTAGTTAATACAGGTCTTGTAGACATCTTGATAATCTTTGTTTTTTATTGTTATAACAACAAAATGTACTGAAGTAACATTGGATTACAACAAAATGAATATACTGTTGCTGCATCTGAAACTTGATGACTTGTTTTTGTTGTTTGCAAGAAGTGTGGAATTCAGGATGTGATGCTTCATAATTGTAGTCATGTCTTGTAATGACATTGGGACTATGATTGTTGAAAGACGAAGCTTGAAATACCATCAAAAGCTAATAGTGAAGGTTGAAACAGTGGTGAAGCTTACACTATGCAAATGGCAAGTATGATGAACAGTAGTGAAGCTTGAACTACTGTAATTTACAGTATGGTGAAACGGTGTTGAAGCTTCAGATCTGCCATAATTGACAAAAGTGAAGCGGTCACCTTTGGAAATAAATCAAATGGTGAAGCCTGGACTAACAAATTTGCAGATATAGTGATACGTGCCTTTTGTTTTTTGTAAGCCGTGAAGTATGGTGAATCCCCGACGTATAATAATGCCCGGTGACGAAAGGTGATGATTTAGTATGGGGGTCCACCCTTCAAAGTGACGCCTGCATAAACGAGGCGCAGGGACTTCCGTTAATCATGTTATTGTGAAATTGTTAAGGCAAATACATTTTGAATACATGATGAAATTGTATTTAGTGGCAGACAACCGTGAGGAGTTAAATGGACGGAGTGCTCCAAGTTAATCCGTTGTGGCACGTGTCAGGTGTGGCACGTCCATTTGGATTCTTTCATTTTTCCGGAAGAGTTAGTTTGACCCCTCTCCGACTTATTGGAAAGGTCCAAAATCCAGGGGGACGAACGTACAACGCGAATCGCGTATATTATCGTGTATTTTTTATTTTTTTGATGTGAATTTATTCGGACAATGTCCAAGAATGGATGCCAAGAAAGCCTTCTGAAGTAGAAGCTTATTCCATTGGGGTTCCATATTACCCGGACGGATTTGGGACAGCCAGGGGTAATCACCTACTCTTTCGATACTGACTGTGCTGTGCAGGCACAGGTAGACTCTCTGTACAGGACGGAACTGCTGAATTCCCCTCCGAAGGACGGGGAGTATCTGGTTATTAACCAAGTCCAACTGAACATTAGGAGAGCGAATTCCAATCAATAGCTCTTGAACAGATTAAATCAGAATTTAGACACCCGATTATCCGGCAAGTGGTCCGCCGGGAGTTGAACGGGGGACCTTTCGCACCAAAGGCTAATACCCTACCAGTGGGACGCGCTCTCCCTCCCATGTAGACAAGGATGATATTACTAATCTTTCCCTGGAGATGCCAACGCACACAAATGTTAAAAAAATCCTTATTACTCGCATAACAAGCCAGGTTGGAGAGAGCGAGAAATAATCTACTGGTATATTATCCTCCATTTTTCTGATTAAATTATTAAAAATATTATTTGTCAATTTTATTTGAGAAAATATTCTCACAGGAAAAGTACTTTGTTTACTTAAAAAAGAGGAGGTGATTCCGTAGAGTTGTTTATGCACGCGTGAACTGTTGCCACCCTGTTAAATTGCATAATAAGGGAAGTGGTGAATTCCCAAGGATGCTAAATAGAAACTGAGTCAACTGTTTATGCTTTGAGATCCAAACATGGTAAGATCGGGATTTCATCCAACAAAGTTATATATGGAAAGTTGATGTGACTGCAGATGTTGTAAATCTTTGTTTAGTATGGGAACTTTGTGAAAGTCAGGATATATTTGAGATTTGAGTTAAGTCTCGCCTCAGCAGTTGTAATCAGCTATACAGTATGGTTATAGCTAGTTTTATATACAATAATGGTGGGGGCTAGATTATGCTCCACACGTATCCATGGAGTTATTATATTTTAATTCCAAGTGAGCAGAGTTTGTAATTATTCTACTGTCGTCTTTGAAGCCGAAAGTGCTGTGAATCAAAATAGGATTCCAAATTGTGGCGATAGAAAATCGTGGTGATTATCTCGGATTGATATACTGTGGAATATTTAGTGTCGTCGAGGGAATTTATTTAACCTTGTCGTCTTGAAACGCGGACAAAAAGAATTATCTTCCGGACTGAAGAAGATTCCAAGGAATTACCTGAGGATTATAGGCGTGACTTTGCATGGTGTCATTTTGGAGTCTTCGCTGTGAGGACATCGTTGAACTGCAAAACGTTACTTTTGTTGGAGACAATATGAACTCTGAGTAAGATTAGAATTAAAAGTGTAATTTTTGAATTGTATAGATAATGTTGTTTGGACATACAAATCTTGAACCAATAATTAAAGATCATTCATCATCATCATCATCATTCGGCTGCGGAAGCGGCGACACAGTTTTCTCCACGCACTGCGATCGATTTGCCATGCAGTGATGTGTGCTGGCTGTAAGATGGTCAACGTCCCCTAGGAGGTTATGGATGTAGGATACATAGCTTTCCTCTGACGCCCAGGTCTCCTCTTGCCATGTCTGGTTCGAAGAGAGCATATCGTCTACATGGCTCATCTTCTGGCATTCGGAGAACGTGAAAGGAACCGTAGTTGATGTTGCCTTACAGTGTTGATGAGAGGCGGGTGTTGGTATAAGATGGATTGTGCATGACTTCACAGTCAAGACGTTTGATGTTCAGCATTATTCTGTAGCATGATGTTGCAAATGCATTTATCTTGTTCTCCATGTCAGCAGATAGTATCCATGAATAACATCCATACAGGAGTACAGTCACACAGGAGGAGTTAAAAATCTTAACTTTGGTGGCAATTGAGATGGATGAGCTTTTCCAGATCTTTTCAAGCTTCCAGAAGGCAGTCCAAGCAAGAGCTTTTTCGCCTAGTTAAGTCACTGGTGCTGGTGGCCATCATGGATCCAAGATACTTAAAGTTGGTCACATGTTTTATTGGCTGGTTGTAAACCTCCAGAGGTGTTTGGGCGTTTTTTTTGCAGTTGATGGTCATATATTCAGTACACACAGATGGTAAGGCCCAGTTGTTCTGCAACCGCAGCTGTTCTAGTGAGTTGAGCATGTGCATTTGGTATTGATGGCTCAAGCAAGGCGATATCGTCTGCAAAATCCAAATCATTTAAGGCTACCGCTGGATGTCTCCTTGACCGACGAGGATGTGTGACTACACCAGACATGGTGTCATCTGTTGCCATCTTCATCAGGTAATCGATGATTATGATAAACAGGAACGGGGCAAGAACATCCCCTTGCAACACTCCAGTGGTGACTTGGAAAGAATCAGTGATGTTGCCATCCACCATAACAGCGCTCTTAGAGTTATCGTAAAGGACCCTGATGGCATTGACTATGATTTCAGGTATACCATAATGACGCAAGATTGCAAACATGATGCTTCTTTTGATGGAGTCGAAAGCCTTCTTGAAGTCGATGAATGTGATGGTAAGAGGGAGCTGGTAATTCCCAAATGCTTCAATAATCCTTCGCAGGATGTGAATTTGTTGTGAACAGCTTCTGCCCGGACGAAAAGCCAGCTTGGTTGTTTCTTAACAAGGGATCGACATGGTCTCTGATTCTTGTCAACAATACCTTGTTGTACACCTTTGCAGCAATGGACATCAGTGTAATCCCTCTGAAGTTGGTCATAAGAGTCAAGTCCCCTCTCTTAGGCAAAGGGACAATGACATTGGTGATTCATTAAGATCATTAAAACTGTTTTATTATATAAAATTCAGATCACTTGTGCACAAGGCTCATTTATTTGTGTTTGAAAGGTATTTATGACCTTAGACGTCTACGAGACGTCATAACAATAATAACAATAATAATGTGTATTTTTAACGCGCGACATATCCACGTAAACGTGCTGTGTATTCCGGCAGCCATGAAAGGCGCTCAGCACATCAGAGAAACCATAATACCAGAACAGATTTATGCCAAGAAGCTCGATTTTAGAAGCAGGAGGAAACCGGAGTACCCGGAGAAAACCTGCGGGAACGAGTATGGATCGAGAAACCAAATTCATATAAAGCCACCGTGAACTAGCCCCAACCGGGGATCGAACGCGGGACCTCATTGGTGAAAGGCGAGGGAAGATACGCTACGCCAACCCGTTATTTAGGTGGTTCGGGTTACGGCAAATAAGTATCTGTTTCGGCCTAAGGAGAATTTCCTTACCATTTTTTCAGCAGTAGCCCTGAGTTCTTTCATATCTTTGACAATCTCTTTTTCTTTCCATTCTGAAGGTAGTACTTGGCCCACGTGGAAGGCTTTCAGATACTTGCGAACTTCTTTCTGGTTATTATGGAAGGCTACAAATGCTTCCTATATGAGAAAACAAAATAAAAATGTATGGGAAGGGTGATCAAAATGCACATTTTTCTTTTGAATATTCAGTTTTATTCATAAGTTGTTATGTTGAGGGCGCTATAAAATGTTGACAAAGGCCAGCATCCCTGCCAAGGCATTTCTTTAAACTGGTACAGAACGCGCGGGCCGTTCTTGCATTTTATTTTTAAACATTGTGATTCAGAAACTCGCACGGGACTAAATCGCAACACTTTGACAACGTGACGTAAAACTAGGTAAGGACATTATTTGGTTCCACGTTGGCTATCTGAGTATTCCATAAAATCCATGCGTAGTTTTTGAGTTGTGCCAGCGATGAATACCTGCAAGGACCGTTGTTATCACTTTAGATTTTGCACAGCTCTTTCAAGTCTTCAAAATTGTTATTATGAACCACACGAAAACAAATAAATATCATAGCAGACAGAGTTTCGAGAACTGGTTTGGATTAGTCACTACACTAGCTACATCATGTGCAAATTGTCCGTAATTTTATTGGGGCCAATATGATTTTTCCTATAAATCTAGTTTTACATAGATCTCTATGGAGAATGGGCATAGAGGGTTGATAGCAAGTCTTTTTACAACGCAACTCTTAAACTTATAACTTACTTTGTAGCCTAATTAAGATAATATAATTGTAGTTTTAAATTAGATTTATGGTTTATATTGGACTTTAAAATGTTTTCTTCAAAGCAGTAAAGTCTAGATGTTTCTTTTATGCGTCGTTTTACCGTATAGACATGAAATGTTGCGGTAGATTTTGAACTGCGATTTTCTCGGAAAACGTGTTTTGTAAAATACGACAGTATGTGATGTGGGCGACGAAATGAATGACGTTTGTTCAATTTTGACACTATAATTCCAATACTTGGTGCTCCTATCTTCAAAGGAGGGAATCAAGTTCAACCAAACAACCAATGGCTGCCACAAAGGAAGAACCAGTGAAGTTACCTTTGATCTTTTTGGATTCCTTGACCTTGTAAACCTGGGTATAGACCCCAGAATCATGCTTCTACCCCTCACAGAGGCGGAGGTATGTAATAGAATCCATTCTGGCGGCCATTTTTAAATTCAAGATGGCTGCCGCAACTGAATGGTCCAGCATTGTTATCAATGGTGTCATTGAATTCCTTGACCCTAAAACATGAGTGTAGACACCAGAATTTTGCTTCTACGAGTGTCAGTGACCGAGATATAGGCAAAAGTAGTGTCCGGTGGCGGCCATTTTGAAAAATGGCCGGAAACCGGAGGCCATTCCAACGGTTCCATGTTAACATGTAAAATATCGAGGGCGCTATAATCTTTTATGGCAAGATTCTCACAATGGACTTGTTCCGATTTTTACGGGGGTGGTAGCTCTTGCATATCCCTGCTAATAGTTGTCAAAATTGTGTCGCCACTGTAATTGTTCTCAAAAATTAAAGAGGTAATTTGCATGGGGTCAAACAGCTGTATGCAGGATGACAAAAAATGTCACACATTTCTTAGTAGCCTTTAAGGAGAAACTGTACTAAGAATAATTTATATAATATACGCTATAAAATAATTATTGAACACACATCGAGTGCTTTCATGGAAAAACTGAATTATACTAACCATAAAAAGAATTAAAAAGATTTTTGTCTGACCACGCGCTATTTGAAATTCGCGCTAGTGCATATAGGATATGGATATGTGTTATGCGATACGGACGGCACAGTAGCGTCATACAACTTCACACGTGACACTTTCATAATGTGTCTTTCCTATGGCATTTATGACGCAAACGTGCCGGTGTGAAAGTAATCATTGTCCGGCAGGTATCATAGTCCGGGCTCCATAGACGACAACGGAATAAAGCGTGAAACTTAAATGTCGTGTGAAGCACTGATCGATTGCCCTATTGTTCACCATTGTTCCCGGACTGTGAGCCCGGAGGACCATATCTCCTGCCACACCGGCCGTATTGCATAACACAATATACACTAGCATGGTAAGACTAGATGGTTTGAAGTCATTTTTACGGTTAAAATAATTTTGTTTTTCGATTAAACCACTCTATATGTGGTCAATAATTATTTTATGGAATATATAATATTATTCGTTGTACGGGTTCTCCTTTAAAGTGCATTTAAAAACCACATGAATGGCTCTCTGTAAGTATGCAATGCAAAATATTACCATTAGTACAAATAAATAAACTCCCAAAAGGGTTAAACTATCGCCAAATATGTTGTTGGATATCACTAAACAAATTGATATCGCCGGGGATAGCCTTGTTCAAGGCGCTCTATCAAACTTCATTCATTGGTTCACACGTCTGATACAAATAATGTCATAAATCATATTAAGCAGAAGAGTGGAGCATATTTCCCCCTCCTTAAAATTAAAAAAATAGCCTTTATCATAGCGAGAATTCACTCTATCAAGCGCCTAATTTCAGGTCTCCAATTTCATGGCCTATGTTCCATGCTTCCAATAGCACTATAAGCAAGTTCAATAAGTTCGATTGAGGCAATTGCCCTGACTAGCACAACCATTGCACCTGTGGTTTGTGGTTTTATACCAAGACTAGTAGGCTCTTGGACCCAGTGCAGTGGCGGATTTAAGGATAAGGGCCTTGTCAGCAGCTTAAGGTGGGCCCCTTTAGCGTCAAGAAAGCAATGCAATATCGCACTTTAGTGCGACTAAGGTGTGTCCGAGGGGGCCCTGAGAGCAATATTTTAGGGGGGCCCTGTCAGCAGCTGCTGACACTGCTGACTCTTTAATCCGCCACTGATCCAGTGTGAGCAACAGACCAACAGGGAATGTACCAATTTATTGGTTTATTTCATATTTTTCTATACAGGGTAAGCTCCTTCAATGCTAAAGCACAGATTTCAAACCTATAAACAGAATGTTAAAACCCGGGGAGGGTTCTTTGATTTTGTTCGGGTACCCATGCTCGTTCCAAAAAAAGAGGGACTAGCTGCAAATGCGGGCCTACCGCAAGGGTATCAAATTCACAATAATTAAGTTTTAGTCCCGCTATGGGTATCAGATTGAGTTGTGATTGTGACTGGTTCAATGATACAAATAGGAAAAAGTAACCTAAACATATCAGCAAAATAACCCTGGGTGTGTAATTTTTCTTGCAGTAGCACAAGTGTCATTTGTTTTGTAAATTTGCTATTTTAAAGATATATCATTTATTCACGTATTAAAAACAGGTCCTGCAAGAGGTATAATTTCACTGCAAAGTGGTCCTGTTAGGGGTATATTTTCACTGAACACTGTTATAATTTCACCAAAAAAAAGGTCCCATAAAGGGTATATTTTAACTGAAAATTGGTACCGTTAGGGGTCGCTTTCAGAAACCCTGGAATGAGCATGGGTACCCAACAAACCCCTGAGAACCCTCCCCGGGTGTTAAAAGTATTGAGAATAAGTGTCAATAATACAATACAGTCTGCAGACAGCCTTGATAAAGGCTATATACGTTGGGGTGGCGGGATCATACAGCAATGCTTAGACTGTAGTAGGCACTGGTAAGTGATAGAAATGAAGATCAAGTCAAAGCTTGGTTTTTTAACAACAATGCCGATTCATATTTAATGTATTGAATTTATAGTTGTCAAAGTTCACATACAATTGCCAGATTCTCGTTTGACAGAAGATTTCTTATCATACCTTGACTAAATATAGAAAGTGCTTTCAGGCATAGAATTACATATAGTGTGCTTATTCATCATACTCAATATCTATACCTTGTCTTGAACATACTAGTGTTGTTTTGCGGAGCGTAGATTTTGTTTGGGGCTGTGGATATGCGGTGTGGGAACTCTGTGATGAATTCAGCAGACTTGACGGAGTAAAGTGCATGTCCACATGTACTTTATTACGAAAAGTATGTTAAATTCATCAGGGTAACTAGTAACCCAGAGTCCCAAAATGGTCAGTAATTAGTAGTTTTCTTGAAAGTTCGATTTTGTTTTTCAATATTTCATTAAAAAGATTGGAGAATCCCAAAAGAGGGAACAATCTGTTTCAATGAAGCTTAAAAGAATGGGTTGTTTCGAAGACCAGACTCGAACCAACAGACCCCAACCTCGAAACACCAGACCCGGAAGTGAAGTTACTTCCGGGTCTGGTGTTTCGAGGTCTGGTCTTTCGGAAACACCCGGGGGGGGATGTCTCGAAACACCAGACCTCGAAACACCAGACCTCGAAACACCAGACCCGGAAGTGAAGTTACTTCCGGGTCTGGTGTTTCGAGGTCTGTGGTCTGTTGTTTCGAGGCTGGTCTTTCGAAACAACCCTAAAAGAAATTGATAGATTCCACAATAGTCCAATTTGTATGATTTGACCCCACACAAATTGCAACAGAAACAATTTTGGGGTGTTAATATACTCGGAAATAGTCCAAAAATAATATATTAAAAGTCTACCAAAATCAACCTAGTGGAACATGTAGAAATAAGGGGGAAACGTTTGTACAGGGGTAAAAAATTAGAATTGTTCGAATTGATTTAAATGATGTACCAATTTATTGGGCTACTCCTAAGGTTTAAAAAAGGTATAGTTTGCCCTATCTACGAGTTTAGTTTTAGTACAATAGACTCATAACAGTTCAAGATCATCCTGGGGTAAAATTCATAGAATGGTCCGATTTTGATCGGACTTGTTGTAAACTGTTAAATTTGCCCCACTAGATAAGTAAATGTAAATAGATTCTGTGTTTGAACTTCTATATAAGAATTACAGAGCTATGACTCGTGACACTCCCATAGCCCCTGTAGCCCCAGTCACATTTTGCGTTCCAATTATGCGACAAATATTATAGATGGTGCAACCAGTATATTTTCGGGTTCTGTACCATTAGACGAACAAGTTGACACCATTTTTATAACGAATGGATATATCTTAAAATTTACCCCCATTGTGACCTTGAACCTATTTTGACTCATAACTATTGAACTAAAACCTGCAGATATGGCAAACTGTACCTTTTTTAAATCCTGAAAATATAACGAACACGTTGGCATACTTTCGACGAGTTTTGATACTTTTCATATTTTGACCCCTGTATAAACCTTACCCCCTTAAAAATATATGTTCCACTCCGTTGATTTTAGTAGACTTTTGATATGTTGTTTTTAAAGATACTCTCAATACAATTCTGTTGGAATTGATTCTGTTGCAATTAGTGTTGGGTTAAGGCAGCATTCATTCTATTTTGACTGGCCTACAACGAGTTTTGAAGCTTGCAGCGCGTTGTGAATTCTCGCAGATTTCACAACGCGGTGCTAGATAGTTCGCAACGCGTTGACTATTTTTTTTTAATACGTCACCGAATTTCATCATTCTAATTGGCCGACACCGCAAAGCGTTGTGAAATTTCGGCAACGCGTTGGACTTTCTCACAACGCGTTGCGGGAATGTGTCCGTTATGACCCTTATAACATGCCATACCCGTCAAGCTCATTACGATATTGATCAGTGATGTCTGGTGCGGCGTCCGCCACACAACCTCGCCTTTGACCCAAGTTTCTACTTCATCAAAGACATTTATCGCTGTAAATAAAAGCGAGCATGTGTTTCATATGCAAGCGGGCATATCTCGTATAGCATTTACAAAGGTGCTGAAACTCTGAGGGTTTGTTTAGTTCTGCACAAAGATGTTAGTTCACAGTCTGCCAAATAACCTGTCTCTCACGACTCTTTTTCAACTTCGTTTTCTTGGTTAAAAGTCTGCTTAAAAGTTATTTGAACACAGAGTAGAAGGTCAATGTTTATTTATTCGCGCACGAGGACAGGTAATTTTGGTTCCACATCATGAAAAAATAGATTAAAACGGGGTGGTGATATACTAGTAACACCTAAAATCTTTTCAGCTGCATGGATAATAACAATGGCTCTGCAGATTCTGCGGATTTACTTATCAATAGCGCCATTATTTGCTGGAGTCGATGAATCATGGTGTAGAAATGTGGCTATAATAGACATAACAGAGTATTGAATCAAGCCAATTAGGTGAGCTCATGTATTTAAAGTTGCGCGCATGGGATGGAATATCCCTAAAACAGGTGTCTCTGGAATGATTTCGTGTTGGGTATACCATCTAATATACAGTTACAGTCAAAGAGGTTCTATATAGATAGAGAGGCAAAACGTTACGTCATCTTTAGAAATTCATCGTCTCGCATGTTTTGCCGACCACAAAGAAAACAGAGTACCAACAATAGAGAGCAATGGCTGCCTCCGCTTCTTCCACATACTGTGGGTACCGCTTTGCATATACACTAATCGGTAGTGATTCAAATTGATGTATGTGTTAGAGGTGGCCAGGTGTAATAATAGTGCACCTGGATCATTGTGCTCAGATACTCTTTTTTCTCATAACCACCCAATAGCACCCAACATCCAACAACTGATATTTTGCCGGATTGTTTGTATCGAATTGACATTATGTGTGTATACAAGCACCCAGACTAATAATTATTCCGTGCAATATTCAAAATGTCAGCGCCCAGCACGGACGACTGGTTTTGAATGGGCTTCACCCCCTTGGTTACAGTTGTATAGCCACTCCATTGTATGGGGTCCTTTCACGGAAGGCAGATTATATTGAACTTTTGTTTGCCCTCCAAATCATCCAAGCATGCGAAGAGCACAATACAGGCTCCTGGTTCACCTGAAACTTTCAGCTATTTCTGCAGGTGACTCCTTTACCTGGGTAGCCACAACTTTGCGCCCCAACTTTATCTGCTCCCAGTTTGAATTCAGCTCCTTAGACGGAATAAAGTAACGTAATTCTCTCCCAATTGATTTCAGCAGCCTTGATGGATAAAGTGCAGGGGATACTGTACTTTATTCCGTCAGGCTGCTGCTTCTACTGGGAGCATATAAAGTGGTGCGCAAATTGTGGCTCAGACCCCCTTTGCCTTGCATAGGATGTCTCCGTCCAACGCGGACGTATCCCTCCTCAGACTCTTCCACTTGTTCTACTATCTTGGTTCGTCTTGTCCAAGTTGTTCCTAGGTAGTCCTCTTTGCTGGCCTACCGGATGCTTTTTGGGCGCCACTCATAATAAAATCCCAGGAATTTTGGCGGAGAAACTGAACTTGAAAATTCGAAGATTTATTGTTCGCAAATCCCTCGTTATCCTACGGGTAACACAAATGTTGCAATCTTGCACGTCATTTCCCAGATCATTTAAGTATCATTGACAGTCAGAAGCAATAAACTCTGTTAATCCCAACACGTGTGTATTTTAGTGTTCGTACCATGAGTGCATATGGCTTTGTTTATTTTCACGCTGGCCCGAATGACTTCTATTCCTATTACGTAACTAGAGGCTCA
Source organism: Ophioderma brevispina (assembly GCA_023653785.1). Lineage (NCBI taxonomy): Eukaryota > Metazoa > Echinodermata > Ophiuroidea > Amphilepidida > Ophiodermatidae > Ophioderma > Ophioderma brevispina. The sequence goes on along the minus strand of JAMKCH010012524.1, from coordinate 8,615 downwards.
GTCCAATGTAAGTCACCATAAAATGGTATGTTATGTAAAGACCTCCATTTCGATATCGTAACTGACCATAATAGCACGTTACACAATGTTATTTAGTATTTACTTATGATTGTTTTATTTTGCTGAATAAACTAACTCATACTACCGAAGCATCCTGTCCTGCGTAGTGGTATATGCTTTATGTCCTCCAGGATGTTTCTCCTCCAGTTCGTAATGTTTACACTTCTCATCTATAACCAACCATTTGTCACGCAACGCCCCCTTTACCATTCATTTTGCCTTATTTCTTCCCAACTATATCCCTGTCCTACACCGTCTGTTGTTCGGTCTTGTTGATCGCCGTTCCTTTTCCTTCCCCATGGTCCCACAATCTACAGTCAAATTTTTCGCATAGGATATAGAAAGGTGTAGCCGGAGCCGTTTTTAAATTTAGATCAGATATCAGCGGAAACCAGAGCGTGCGGGTCGCAGGGGGTTGTGAGGTCATATCCTACAAGGACTGTGGATGAACAACCCAAGAAAATCAGCAACGCTCGTCATGCAGAGGTTCAACGCATTTGACTGTGTGCATCTATTCGGCTGTAAGCGAGTTCGATAATTCTGTCACTGCTGTGCCACATAAGCAACAACAGAATCCTTGAATTTTATTGTGCTGAGATGGGTCCAGGAGGTCAATCGGGAATATGAACAACAATAGTGCCTGAATTATCGAACTGCGCTTATGGTAAACAACCCTGTACTTTTCATACAGTTGGTCTGGCTTCAGTACACAATCTTTTAATCTATATGTACGTCACAGGCGGTGAAATATGAATGACTTGTATTTTATTCCCCCAAAAACAAAGTGAAGGCCGTAAATTTGACGCTTCACAAGGTCAAACTTTTTCTCTGTTTGTGCTCCCCATTCCACATTAAAACCATGTCTAGATCAAACCTCCGCGGTCACCTCCAAAAATGGTAACCCCATTGGTATTCACCTTAATATATTTTCACATCATCTTGTCAAATGTGAGGAAAAAGTCCAATATCAAATGATATACATGTAGAAAGCGTGGAACATGAAAAGGTTTTTTAGCCGGGAAAAGGTTGACCTTCTTTATATTTTTTTTATTTTGATTTGCCCCCGGGCAATTTGGCATGATGGGAACACGGGGAAACTGACATTGGGAAGTGGTAGGGTTAAGTGCGGCCATAAGAGCTCTTAAGATCAAATATTTCAAGTCTCCCAGTGCGTTCAAGACCTACAGTCGAAGCAATGCATATGTCCTAAATCTACTTTGGGGAAAATTGACTTCGAGTTAAATATTAGCTGAATTTCAGCTCCTGTGTAAATTTTCAGAAAATTTCAGCTCCTAAGACCCGGCACTTTTAGAGCACCAAATTGTTTTTCCACCACCAACAAAGGGCCTTCACAGTTCCTACCTGAAAAAAAGTTGAGGGCTTCCCCGTCTGGGTTTGGATTTGCACCTCGGCAAACTGAATGCTGGGAAGACGTTTCATTATAGAAGTCCCAAGTATGGAAATGAGGTATTGGACATTTATTCCATCCAAAGGGTACGCCACAGCATCACATCTTTTACTAGCAGGTAGCAAACCGTACAAATTTTGCATAGTCAACACGTAAGACACGAAAGATTCCATGGAAGAAAAGTCAATAATGGCAAGTCTCCATGGTGGGAACTGAAAGGACCCCATGGAAACTTTTCAAAAAATGCAAAAGTCTCTCCATAGTGAAAATAAGATTTCCAGGATCTTTTCCAAAAAAAAAATGCAAAGGGCAAGTCTCCATGACCCCGGAACACCAATTTGGAGGTATATGGTGGGGACTTTGAATCTTTCCATGGAAACTGCGGAAAAATCGCAGTCTCCATGGAACCAAGATACTCTTACAAATTGACAGCGAACATGGGATCAAATATTCAGTGAAACCAAGACCTCCCGTGTTAAACGTACCAATGGAAGACATCACTGTAAACTTACAAAGACTGTCAGTTAAAATGCCGTAATTTCGCAGACTTTTATTTTAGAATATTTTCAGTATAAAATAGCACTTGCAAACAAGGGCACAGAAATGCAGTAAAAACGATGGCAGTATACAGCAAAAACAATATATTAAACATTTAATTTTACAATGTTTATAATTTATTTGGTTGCAGTATTATCAAAAGAGTGAAATACAAAAATCTTCTCTGATTAGAGTACACTTGAATTTACAATGGAAATCAAGATCATATAGGCATATGGTGCCTTTAATGTAGTAGCGTGCAAACATAATTATTTGTCAGTTGTTTGTTTCTTATTTACACACTAAAACGCCAAATGTCAACTATGCACGACTAAAAAATGGGGGGTCAAAATTATGACCACAAAAAGTGCATTTCACACGGTTTTGACCACAAAAGTGGTCAACATTTTAACCAGTCGTGTGCATTTCAATTTCATTTTAGAATACTAAATAATTACATTGCAAAGAGAAAAATCCATTAACCTGGATTAGAGCCTTAAACTTAACATCGGAATTAGGATTGATTGCGACTATTGTAAGAGATTATACGATTATTGTTACACAACTAATAATGATGCCGGGTTAGGCCTTATTATTGCTGAGAAAACTTTAAAGGTCCAGGACTTGAGATGATAAACCTACTTCAAATCTTATGGGACATTCCATTCCAATAAAACAGGGCCATGAAAAAAGAATACAGTCCAGTGATTGGCATTAGTGAAACTATTGTTTTCAGTCAGTTCATGAAAAAGATTCACAATAGTCAACCTGAAATGATATTACCCTGAAAAGCAATAGTTTCACTAATGATGTCATCACCACCCAAAATTATTGAAATGCTGTCTAGTCCGCATGTAGAAGTGACACAAACCACAATCAATTCTATTGCATTTCTGGGGGACCTTTAACAAACATTAAGGCCATGGGTTCTCTCTGTGTGGTCCTGGGGGTTTTTGACCCGGAAAAAAAATTGTTATTAATTTTTTTATTTTTTTTCATTTATGTATTTTTTTTCACTAGACATATCCAAAATCCCCTAAATCCCTCATGGGGGGAAATGTTTTATCCAGATTGGCCGCCAAATTAGCTACATATCAGCTTTGAAAGTAGATGTTGATTGATCTATAGTGTTTTTGTTTTTGAATAGCTTTAGGGGCATAGGAATCCAAATTCTGTACAATCAGAATCCCTGATGGCTGCTCACGCCAAAATCCAAAATGGGCCGCCATTCATTTTATATAAAAAAATTAGCTATATCTCATCTTCTGAAATGTTTTGAAGTTCAAAGATTTCAGTTTTGTTTAAATCTAAATCAGTGGCACCAAAATGGACTGCAATTTGCGGCTATTGCCAATAATTATCTTCTCACTGAATTATACTTTCCTTTGCAGTTTCCGGCAAGGAAGCTAGGTCAAAACGGTCGCATATATTTAGAAGGGTTGGTTTAAAAGAATAATCCCGAAAGGGATTGTTCTAATACCAACTAGTAGTATTTTAGTTCATCTTAGTCTATTCGAAAGAAGAACTTGGATGTTATGTTAATTTGAACTTAATCAGAATGCAATTTCCCAAAAATTGCACAATAACAACCAGTGCGACGCTCATATAATACTCATCGAAGAATGCTTAAAATGTTTCGTATAATGCAGTTTTCGTATACTGGCACATAAAGGCATGATTAATTATAGGCCTCTCCACACGTACGTCTTGCCAGAAACGGGCAGGATAACAATAGGCTATATATTTCTATTTGATAACCAAGACCAGAAATGGAAACTGGAGTGATGCAAATAAATAATATAAAACGTGCCATGAATCCCAGAAATGGGAAAAATAAAATTTAAGAGGACTTACTATTACATAATTCAGGTTCCGTCTTTGTAACCCCGTCCCTTTTACAAATTTCTCTATATTATTTATATCTATTAATTTAGTCACTATATTTTTACATTTATTCATTATAATTATATATTTATATTCGCTTATATATATTATTTAGATATAATTGCTTTGTTTTGTTTCTTTATCTCTTTTTTCCGTGTTCTGACGTAAATTAAGAAATTATATTTAATGGCGGCCATTTGAATTCAACATAAAGGAAAACATGGATAATTTCGATTTAGACTAAAATCATCAACACATCTACTTGAGAAGTCACGATATAGCTAATATATGCAATGGAAGCTATTTGGAGGCCATTCTTGAGATAAAAAAATTTTCCCCAAAGGGGGCAATCATGGGGATTTTGGATATGTTGTGTATGATGTATTCTGCACGTTCTGGTGAAAAAAATAGCTCAATAACATTTTTCCACGTAGTATGTGTATTTCTCTTCAGGACGATACTTCTTAAGATAGGAGTTTATAACTTGTTTATCAATTGATGGGCAAATTAACATGTCATTGTCCTTTGCAATTCTGCATATGTTCCATGGAAAAACTTTGCCATTTTTGCATTTCTTCCTGGAGGGACTTTCAACTTTAGAAAAGTTTCCACGGTAGTCTTTAAACCATTCGCTTACAAATACCAAAAAAATGTATTGGATACAAATGTATTGGATAAGAATGGTACGTCAATGTATTTAGAGTACCCTCTTTATTAGAAACAGTACCTGAATTATAGTAAATTTGTGTTTTAATCATAAAGTGTCTTCTCAACAATGTATATGTTCCTTGAAACATTTGCTATTCCACCTGGTTGGAACCGAAGGATATCTCTTTGTTGAGATAATGTTTATTGTTTAAAAGTTATTTGAAGTTTAAACCTTTATAATATATAAATGCCATTGCTGGCCAGTTGGTCATATTTTCGAAAAATTTTTACAATGGATGTTTATTCATCTCTTACGATCTTTTATATTATACGGGGAGAATCTGTAATTTCGGACGCAATCCATGCTGTTTCGTATTATAGTGTAGACACTTGTAATATTTCATCATTTGGATCATACGGACACCCTTTTCCATTGTACTTTTCTTTGTTAATTAGAACCCAACGCTGTAAATAGTTGGGATGCTTATTTATTACTTTCCTGTATTTCTGTATACGTATTATTTTTTTCTATTTCCACTATAAATTTGTTCCCTATTTCCATTTTGATTCAAATTTATTAATATTTTTCATTACTTTCTTTACCAATATATTTTGTATTGATTGTCATAATTAATCACAGTAGTCCTATAATATGATGTATTGAATATACGATTTTCTTCACAATTTTTTGTACTGAATGTATGCGGTCATTTTGGTAGGCTTTACTTTAGATTATGTATACATAAAGGGTGTCATAGTCCTATATCACACGCTATGCGTTTCTTTAGCATCTACAACTCATGTTACTTAACTATATAAAATATTAGTACTATTTGCCTTTACTTAGGTTAGTATTTCAATAAGAAAACATTGGAATAATAATTGAGATGAAAGAAAACATAATTTAAAATTTTTAATTTAAAGAATTTTATTATTGTAATTATAAAGAGGCCTAGACCACCCCCAAAATCGTGCACTAACCATAATCCAAAGACATACTAACACAGCCAAAAATTAAGAAAATTAAGAATGAATGCAACTATTATAAATGGTAAAGTATCCTTTCACGGATTATAGGAGAAATGTTAAATGTTAAAAATAATTATAATACCTAGCAGTCCAAAACTTTAAACTCGCATCTTAGGTCGTATCACAAAAGACTTAGACCTGGTTTAAGTGTAATTTTGCACACACCAGAGAAGACATTTTCCTTTACACTAACACACGTTGTTTTTTATTAGGTTGAAATTTGCCTTTAAAAAAATCTTTCAAATTTTGCTTGTTACGTTACAAGAAAGTGTGAATACTATCAATTTGAGGCAAAACTAATTTTGACTTTGACCAGTCTCACTTTAAACCTGGTCTAACTTTTTGTGCATACGAACCCTAATGTTCCGCCGTTTATTAGGCTCTACAACTAAACAAAAAGTAATTTAAAGCCATTTTTAATTTCCAATTCTATAAGTGTTTACATTCAATTAAACGATCAGCCTTAAACCTAATTACGGAATCAGGAATGAATGCGCCTATTTGAAGTGTAGCAATCCTTTCAAAGATTAAGCAAATTGTTACACAACTAATGATGTCGAGTAGACCTATGACTTATTAGGTTGTAACAACTTAGCAGAAAAATAAGGTCGCTGGTTTTTCTTAGAGTTTATTGCCATGTTAAAGAAACTTTGCCATTTAATATGCATTCTCTCCTGTAGACACTTCCAACTTTGTTACGCATGATGTATATATCTACTGGTCATGAGATTTATTTTTTTTTCAGTTCAAGTTCTCTCCATAAAGGAAGATTTTATTGAGAACAGTATATCTTTTTAGTAGGGTTATAATTCAGAACCCCATTCTAGAAGTTTAGGGAAGAATGTTTGAAGATGTTTTTCTATAGTTTGAAGGGTCCTGAATCAGAATTTTTGGGTCCAACCTCTGGGAAATGTGGGGAACTCAAAACAGTGAAAAGCAACAGTCAGGATAAGAAATCACGGAGATACTTATAGTTGAAAGAAATTTTATTAACTTTTTAAATTGAACCTGCATGAACGATGTTTGACAGATTTGGAGTGGGGTAATTGCATGTTTTTCAAAATGTAGACCTACAACGCGTTGCGCGTCTTCCCAACGCATTGCGGGCCTTCACAACTCGATTCGGCAATAATTATGGCCCTTTGGCTTTTGGACCTTCACAACGCATTGTTGAACCTAACAACGCGTTGTAAAGTTTGCAACGCGTTGCCCGGTATTTTGTATCAGGCAACTTCGGCAATTCGATTCGAAACCGTGTTCTGTTTGGCAATTTGAACTGTCAATATTGGGTAAATTTCCTTTCGAATGTACAAGTAAAGCATGCAGCATGAGATATCATGACTTTGTTATTGTTTTAATGGAACTCTTCGCTTAAAGACTGACTCAGAGATTTTGAAATACAAATTTTTGTGTGTATTAATTACAAAGTCAACTAGAACTAAAGTTAGTCGCCTAAAATGTTCAATTCTAAAGTTTGCAGTAAACATTTATGTATAGTATAACAGTACCATAGGATACTGTGTATTACAAAAATTCCGGCTCCAGAATTTTATAACAAAGTCGTGATTTTCTATAATAGGGACATTGGTTTGAGCTTAGCTATTTCACACAGTGATTAGTATGTGGATAAGCATTATGTATATATGCAAAAAAACACACACAAAAAACACACGATTTATTAGAAAATTGAGGGCACAATCCTGTGACCATCTGAGTCAGCTTTAATATGTCTGGGCGGGGGGGGGGGTATCACATGACTGCACAATAAAGTAAACCGCTAGGGGTTAAGCAAGTGACACTTTTTTTTAAAAAAAATCGAGTGGATTCTATGGCCATTTTTGCTCCTGAAAAAGAATGTAGCAAGCTTTTTCACTGAAGATAAAGTTTTGGTTTGGTTATATGGATTTTAAGTTTTGTACATAATTTCAATGGAATTTTGAGGTTAAATTAGTTATTTGCCAATTTTTGCCACATACAAACTAATGACAACTATGCATTATGCACATGTGCTAGGTATATTGCCTCCCTTTGTAAAACCATAGATTTCCAAAACAACCAAGTTCATGATTGTCTAGAACAAAGAAAAAATGTCTTTACCTTGCAGAGGGCGTGTAGTCACTCATTAGCACAGCTACAACTTTCACCTACTGGTTTAAATTATTTATAGAAACAGGAGTACACCTCTTTACACACAATTAATGCACACCTATGACGTCACGGCATTGTTCTGTCGCTCCATTATTTTGCACGAATGTAGAGTTAGAACAATAACACTCCATTCGTAAAGGTACGAATGGAGAGTTTTTATTAAAGTCTCCATTCGTACATTTACGAATGGAGTGTTATTGTTCTAACTCCACATTCGTACAAAACAATGGAACAACAAAACAATGCCATGGCTTTATAGGTGTGCTTTAAGCGGAAAATCAATTAGATTAAAAGTATTACGAAAAAATGACTTAATTATTAATCTTAGTCAAATTTAAACATAAAAAGGGCGTGAATCAAATGCATTTAAATTGACATTAAGCGTATGAGCCAGAGTGGGATTTTTTTTCTTTTGTTTTGATTGTTGTTTTCTGGCTTTTATGTTTGTATTTATTTTGTTGTCGTTTATTACTTTAATCTCGCGCATGTTTAAATTGTTCATTTCACTTTGCGTATTTATATTTGCGTAAATACGTTATTACGTTAACATCTAATACTTAGTCAATATGTTATTTCGTATTCAATCTTTTTGTTATATTGTTTTGGGTTGTGTACATGTTTTATGTTTGTTTATTTGATTTTTTTAATTAGGCCTAAGGACTGCTCAACCAACAATTCACCTTTTGAGTTTTATCTTGAGTTTATTGTTAACGTTTATAGAATTTTACTTACATCTTGAAGGTCTCTTTTAATAAAAAAAAAAAAAAAAAAAAAAAAAATGGTGTTACCGTATTAGTTTTCCTGAAAATTGTCGAAAATTGACATTTTTAAAGGGAAATCTCCGTCTTTACTAGAGACGCTGCGTCTCGCGTTATTTTACGCGTTCTTAGACAAGTGCTAG
>JAMKCH010012523.1:0-41763 GCA_023653785.1 Ophioderma brevispina | reverse complement strand
ATTCCAAAATGGCGATATTTTCATCAAGAAGACCGCAGCAGACAGCAACATTAAAACCAAATACTCTCACGTTTTGCCATAAATTTTGGTATGGACCCTCACTTTTTTTTTTGTTCCTTTGAAATTTATCTACATTTGTGTTTCATTAATTTTAAATGGAATATTACCTTGGCGTAGTTTCAAGCACTTGCTCACCTTCAATTTCGAAACTTTAGCAATTGAACTTGTTCATATCGTCCCCTTAGAGCCTGAACTGGCTATGTCCATTTTGGAATTTTTCGACCATCCATTGGACCAACGAGTGGGAGGCCCATATATCAACTTTTAAAAAGTAGAAGAAATATGAACCTGGAAGATTACTAATTATTCCAGATTTTCAAATACTGCTTATACTTGATTTTCTTTTTTTTTAGCTATAATCAAACTTTAAACTCGTGTATCTCAAAATGTAATTTTTAGACATAGCCAGTTCTGGCTCTAAGGGGACGATATACGCATGCGTATCTGCGTTCGCGTGATGTGATTTTTGCTATGAATTTTGAGAGTCCCGTAACTCGTCAATTGGCACCCTTGGACATTTTGAAACATTCCAGATGGCCGCCAAACATGGCCGCCTCCATATAATATTTAGCAATATCTCAGTTTATGAAGCAGATGTGATAATGAGTCTAATGTCTTTGTATAGCTTTTTTGGGTCAGAGAATTAATATCTGTATACTTTTTTAGAGTATTGCAGTTTTCATTTACCCAAAGCGAAGATGGCTGCCAAAATGACCGCCACAACATATGATCTTAGTGTTTGAAGCAGATATGATGTATCTTTGTACATGTCTTTTAAAGCATATCTTTAAAGCACTGGTATCTTCATTTACTGGAAATCCACCAAGATGGCTGCTAAAATGGCCTCCACAATATAGGATTAGCTATATCTCAGTTTCTAAACTAGATTACGGTGACAGTTTAGTAGCTTTGAATGGTTTAGATGTTTTAAACAAATTAAATTGCGTAATAGCACTTATTAAAGTCTTCAATTACAATGCAATCCCAACGTGCTACTAAAATGACTGCCTACTTATTAAAGTTCCTCTAGCTCTGTTGTGTATGTGCATGCTTTCAAATTATACACTTGATGCTATCAGATCTTAACACTATGACGATGATAAAACCCATAAACTTACCACCAAGGTGACTTGCCATTTGGTCTAATCCCACTTAGTCTAATGGCCATTTTGTCTAACTCCAATTGGTCTAATACCATTTAGTCTAATAACCATGTAGTCTCATATTCATCTGGTTTAAATCTCATATCGTCTAATATCCATATCGTCTATAACTGATTTTGTCTAATGCCAATTGGTCTAATACCCATCTGGTCTAATATTCATTTTGGATAATATCCATTTGGTCTAATACCCAATTGGTCTAATATCCATTTGGTCTAATATCCATCTGGTCTAATATTCATCTGGTCTAATACCCATCTGGTCTAACACCCATTTGGTCTAATACCCAAATAGTCTAATATCCATTTGGTCTAATATCCATTTGGTCTAATGTCAATCTGGTCCAAATGAGTATTAGACCAAATAGATATTGACCAGATGGACATTAGACGAAATGGATATTAGACAAAATGGATATTAGACAAAATAGATATTAGACCAAATGGATATTAGACCAGATGGATATTAGAACAAATGGATATTAGACCAATTGGGTATTAGACCAAATGGATATTTGACAAAATGAATATTAGACAAGATGGATATTAGACCAAGTGGAAATTAGACCAAATGGTGTTTGTGGTTATTAGACCAAATGGTAGTAGACGAAATGGGCATTAGACTAGATGGGCATTAGACCAAATGGCTATTAGACATTTTGGTTGTTAGATAAATTGGATGTTAGACTTAATGGTTATTAGACAAATTGGTATTAGACAATATGGGTTTAGACCAATTGAAGTTAGATCATATGGCTATTAGACCAAATGGGATTAGACCAAATGGCAATAAACCCTTACCAAGTAGACAGGTAAGAGAATTACCGCCTTCACTACAATTGAGCAACTAAATGTTAATCATAATGTGGACATATTCGGTTTTGGATATAGGTTCTGTCAACTTAGTAGCTACTAGTAGTATAGTCTTTGAAGAAGTTCTGCTTTCCATTGGAGCAGTAGCATATTAAGTGTCATGATATACCTTTCCGCAAAGCATCAGAGATCTGAGATTGGTTGTTGAAGGCAGTCTTCAAGACATTCTAGAGGGTGTACATAGTCGCGAAGACATCGACTTTGTGTTGGACACAGGCGCGTAGCCAGCCCGGTGGTTCCGAGGGGGCATTTCCCCGGTAATGGTGCAACAAATGTCCCGATCACAAGCAAAATTCCCCGGTCAGCTGTGCCAAGAAATTGGAAACAAAGACATAAATATCATCAACGTGAAAAACGTCCTTTTGGTGCAACATTTGCAACAGTCTTTTACCCTTTAGAAAAGTGTACTTCAAAATTAATGTATCAAATGAAGCTAACAAATTTAACAATAAAGCCATTAAGTGAGTCTTTTTGGGAAAGGAAATTTCCAGAACATGTGTTTAATTGGAAGAAAATTTGGAAAAGCACAGTTGCCAACACTAATGAAGCTAGGCTTAAAACATTGAATTGGAAGATATTAAGTAACGTATACCCAACAAGAATTTTACTAAAAAAGATGGGAACTGTAAATACAGATAAATGTGAGACGTGCAATGAGAAAGAATATATTGAACACTTTTTCTTTAACTGCAAAAATATTGATAGAATATGGACGGTTGTTAATGAAATGTTAACTAACAATCTGGTTATCCTAAAGCTGTATCAGTCACTGATGTTTATTTAGTTATCTTAAAGATGGCAAGAATTTCAATGCATATGCAAACCAAATTATTTCAATTGCAAAATTGTGCATCGGTAAATTTAAATATGGAAGTTATCCAAACCTGTTATTTCTTTTCAGACAGGAACTGAATATCAGGCAAATAGAGTAACGTACAAAAGGATAGGCTTAAATGTTATTTTATTGTTAGTAAGTGATTGTGAATTGTTGATTATGTTATGCTTGCAAGTTTGTAAAACAGTTTGTTGATATGAATTTAAAAAAAATCCCCGGTCGCAGGGCAACATAATCCGAAAAGGGGGTGATTTAACATGAATATCCACGTTTTATTTCCCGATTTCCCCTCAAGATTTTGGCACTCTGCCCCCCCCCCCCCCCCATTTGCCCCACCTGGCTACGGCACTGGTTGGACAGCAGAGCTACCGCCAGCAAAACGACAAAACTTTGGTTTAGCAACTTATTCTGAACAGGTCTGATCATGATGCTTCTTTGTTCGGGCTAAACGAACGGCTGATTGGATCTCTACATCTTTGGACTGCAATTTTGATGATCCTTACTACGTTGCAACTTCTTATGCCAATTATGCATGCTACAGAGAGTATTAATTACGATCGGTGGAATGGCTTCTGAATGATTTATTAAAAGATCTATGCAAAGTGTACAATAATGTGATAAAAGCCTGGTTTTATGGAATGGGACATGGTCTGACATGTTCATGAAGACCACTTTTATACAATACGAGCATGGACCAGGAGGATTAATGGAAATTACCCTTAGCCCTTCTGCTCTTATATGATAAGATTGAATATCCATATTTGCAGGAGGCTTATCAGAGATCTTGCAGATATGAAAGGCTCCAATAGCATATCTCATCAAGTAGTCAACAACAAGGAAGAATACCATCATGCTATAAATCAGACATCAAGGACTTTCATTGATCCAAGTAATACTGTTGATGTATTTGATTTGTATCATTGATGGTAGGATGCTCTCTGAGTCAGTCCATGCTGATGAAGCAGTTGCTATTGGCATTTTCAAGTGATTGAATATGGCTCGCGCTTGCCCGAAGGGTTGTTACAGTTCCATAGTAAACAGCGTGGTGACAATAGCTACAAGCAAGATGCTTGCAGATCCAAATAGGACCTGGTTCTTCATTTGACACAGGGCTCATCTTTTTCATAGTTTTGGCATTACCCATTTTATAGGTCTTCTTCTATGAGCTAGCACCAATACCAGCTTACATGTTTGAGGATAGTAGAGATTATAAAGATAACAAAGAGCAAGAATTAAAAAAGTTCCTAACTCTGCACTGTTATTTGGAAGCTTTGTTCTACTGTTCGTTGTTATCCAATATCATTGTTTAACTGTGCATCATATGAAGAAAAATGGACTGAACAACAATAGGCAATACACAGTAGACTGATGCACTAGAAGTGTTTCAGGGATACAAAAGTAACACGGGATAATGATATCATTCAGCAACCAGGTATCACCACCCCACTACATTTAGATGTTGTCATTAGCTGTGCACTCTGTGACAGACATGAGGCCCGAAAAGCCTCTGCGCTATTTTTACACTTAAGTGCCCAAGCTAAAAAAATATTCCGTTAGTGCCCCCGGGGGGTGGGGTTCCTAGCCCAGATAACCACTTTTCCATGGGAGTTTGATCATGCCACTAACACAAGTAAATGGGGGTCACATAAGAACTACATACCCACAATCAAAATGAAAATCCGAACTTTGACCTATGACCTACGGCCAATTGAAATTGTCACTCTCCGAAAAAAAAGGGGTTCGCACATTTCCATCCTCAGCAACTCCAATATAAGGTTTTGAACCAAAATAATTCATTATATCTACTCTAGAATAACCAATTAAAATAATTACTGCAAAATATAGCCAAATTTATACCATCTTGTATTTTTCTCAGAAACTTCAAATTCACCTTGGTCTTTCCCATAGACTTACATAGCACGGTCATGACCAAATTAAAATTGACGGTATCAGCATATAAAAGGTTATTTAGCAAATAAACCCCAAGATTAATTACTTTAATTTTTTAATTAGTAAAATATCTTGATTTTTTCACTTCCGTTAGTGTCCAAGGGGGGGGGGGGGGGTCCTAGGGACCCAACCTAATTATTCTAATGAAGCCGTGGGCGGATTTAATTTTTTTGTAGCACAATAATATCCATTATTACCATGTTTTTCTTTCTTTGGCGACACATTAAGATCTACTTAAGATATAACAAGACGTCTAGACATTATTAACGTGGGCTTGAGTATTGTATCCTTTAGCTGTGATTGCCTAACAATTGAACACTCTGGTGCCTCGACAGGCTGGGCTTAAATATAAGTGATTAAGTGATACTTGTTCATTTGACATTAAAAGAGGGCGACGACAAAGACACGAAAATGCAAGTCGGAAATTTGTTTTGATTGTATTAAAGATACAAACTTTACTTCTACTAAGTGAAACAAAAGTCTTTTATGTAACTTTTTTAATTCAAGACTTTAAAATGTGGCGCCTTTTAAAAAGTAAAATTTGATGGAAATTATTAATTATATACTGAAACACTCAGCTCTTGAAACTATCATACTACGCGATTTCCTATGGGCGAAGGCGTAGCCGTCTCCACTGAAAATAGGGTCCTTTTTCAACCTTTTCCATTGAAAGGTAATTGGTCTGTATTTAAGGAGACCTAAAGTTAAGAAAGCTATTTCTTTTGTTGTATACTTTTAACACATAACACTATTACCAATGTAATTGTTTTTAAATTTACAAAAAAATAAAAAAAAAATGTTGCTCGAAAGGCATATTCAAACGTTGTCATCATGGTAACGGCGGCAATATCAGACTTACGAGAAGGAGAACGAGAATTTTGTGGGGAACCGTCATCTTGTTTGTTTCTTAATTATTTAAGAATAACATCACCCCAAAATTTGCTAAAAAATAGCCATAGCCGATAGCTTCCGACTCTGGCTTCCGGTGCAATGCGATGTGGGATCTGTTTTTCTCTTCCTCTGATTGCACCCTACTCCAGGTGAGATCAGAAAGCCCTTTACCTCAACTAATAGCCAGTGTTCAAACTACTTCCTATCTCCCAAGCTATTGGGCAGCACAATTACACTGCACCAACTAAAAGCTAAATCTTCGCTTACATGCATGTACGTAAACTGCTACTGGTGTAGAATTCGGAAGCCTGACATCAAAATGTTCTACACTTTTACCCAACTTAAATTGAACATGATTCATGCGATGATATTATCTTAACATGAATATCCTTACCAATAGTATTTTCCGTGTAGCGTAGCGTTAGCTTCAGTCCTGGTATAGTATAGTGTGAAGTGTTGCTTGACCTGCTTTTGCGACGCAAGAAAGTTGCTTTCCACTCCTGCTTGTATGGGGGGGGGTAGGACATGCCAACCTAACAGCAACAGCAAATTCAAAACGGCATCAACTTCTGGGTGTTAGTCTGTTTCAAAGATTTAACGGTAGGAGGGCGCACTTACGCATATCGAACGGTTACACACAGACTTGACTAAACACTAGACCTGGTCACGAATATTAAATCTAAATGACCGTTATTGGAAATTAAACTATTTTGCAGCGGGGTTAATCCACTAAACCCGACGGATTTTGAAGTCAATGATTTTTTCTTAATTTGTCATGATATTACTAAGATCTTTTGAACAAAGGTTAAAGAGGTGATTTTTTAATGTCACTGGGACCGAGACTGCCATAGTAAATGCACGTACAGTTCCCCCAAATTACCTTTTGGAAATCCCCAATGCCCAAATCGAGCAGATCGTGTTCTACCCCCCCCCATGTTGTATCCAAAAAATATTTTGTGGTCTCAAATGTAAATACAAGCGAACGCTATACCACATTATTGCTGACCGTAGTACAAGACTGAGCGTGCATTTACATCATGTCTCCACGGGCAATGCGACTGAATGAAACATGTGGCAATGATGTTGGTGCATTTTGCTGTTGTACTTTTCGCACATTGTGCACTACAATTTAAAGTAATGGTTGTTCAGAGTTATAAATAGTCCAAATTGTTTATGTAGAACCAAAAGTAGGGATTAGCTACTGTACAGTTGTGATTTCTTTTTCTATTATTTTTTTATGCGACCCTTTTCCGAACCATGTATTTGGCAATTCATTCCTAGATTTCGGACCTACTTTAGGATATTTACATTTACTTTACCTCTGACCTAGCTATTAGTCCAAATATTGTAATTTAAAGCGCCATCATTTTATTTGTATGGCCGAATTTGTTCAATGATACAAATGGTCTATTTGATAGTAGCATAATTCTACATGCACTGTAACTGACCACCAAAGGTCAAAGGTTACATATTTGCATAAAATGATTGTTGTCATTGACCGTTTTTCGACCAGGTTCGGTTTATCGTTAGCGTTTAGCTACCGACTTAGTATAGGCGTGTGTTGTTTTATCATCACTCTTGAAACGACATTCTCAAAGTCTAGATTAACTTTGTTTCAATGGTAATATTTTGCTGATATAATACTACACTCCCAATAAAGAGTAAACTGGACGTATGACAGGTGAAAATAACAGTTATTTTCAAATGTTACTGTTACTGATCAGTAACTGATCGGCCGGGTGTTGTTTCAAGGGAACGGTATAACCCTAAATTGGAAAGACGACGGGTAAATAGTCTTCGATTTCACTTTTGTGAATTCACACGATACACAGAAAACATATCATGCATGCAGCGATGTCAAAACATTCCAGATGTTAAAAACCGAAGCACTGGGAAATCGCAACAACTCCGCGTAAAGCGATCAAAGCACATCCTCATTAAAGCTGACATGCTCATTGATTGTTTCTTGATCCCATGGAATGAGGTATGTATATTGCTGCAGGAATTACGTAGCCTTGGATCGCGGAGCTGGAGATTATGTTATAAATACGTAATAGTGGAATAGATAAGGCGCCTATTTTGTAACCGTTTTCTTATCTGTATCGAATCATAAAGTGGAGTATTTGAAAAAGAGAATATTGTCTATGAAGGTAACCGTTTTAAATCATTTAGACTTCACTTTTAAGCAGGTCTATGTCTGAAATTTATTGAAATGAGATAATAGACTTTTTGATACTAATACTAGTGCTAGTACTAATTAATACTAAGTGCTATTAAGATAAGTACTATTTCCTCGAACGATAACACTCTTGGTTTGTATAGGGCTAGATTAACAGAAAATTGTATCCCGTAAGTCATATTAAACACCCATGAAGAAATTATAATTCTTTCCATTTCTTGGCTATTCACTGCTTCACAATGAATAAACATTTTTAAAAGCTGTATAATCTACCCGCGAGTATTTACCGAGCACTGAATGAAGTACACAATCTTTGATTTTGTAAAAACACACCGGAATATAGACTGTGGTTTAGATATATCAGTTTATCTACAGCGACACTCGCCTGTGAAAGATATAGTCCCCTGTACCTATAGATCTGTACCTAATATTCCTAGGGACAGGGATCCTTCGGGCCTTGTCCTTAGGAAGAGTAGCCCTAACCGGACTACAGAACTAGAGTCTCTGGTCTTGATCCTGTGGACCACTGTCCTTAGAAATATTATTCCTTACTTGAATATTCATAGGCATTATATAGTTTGATTTTTTTCGATTATTTTTAATGCGAGACCCTTTCCGAACCATGTATTGGCAATTTCATTCACTAGAGTTTCGGGACCTACTTTAGGATATTTACATTTACTTTTACCTCTGACCTAGCTATTAGTCCAATATTGTAGTTTAAAGCGCCATCATTTTAGTTGTATGGCCGAATTTGTTGTGTCATGATACAAATGGTCTATTTGATAGTAGCATAATTCTACATGCACTTGTAACTGACCATCAAAGGTCAAGGTTACATATTTGTCATAAAATAATTTGTTGTCATTCGACCGTTTTTCGACCAGTTCGGTTATCGTTATCGTTTAGCTACCGCACTTAGTATAGGCGTGCCGTTGTTGTAATTATAATCATCACTCTTGAAACGACATTCCAAAGTCTAGATTAACTTCTTTCACTGTATCTTTTGCTGAGATATACTACACGCCCAATCAAAGAGTAACTGACTTAGACAGGTGAAATACAGTTATTTTCAAATGTACTGTTACTGATCATAACTGATCTGCCGGGTGTTTGTTTCAAGGGAACGGTATAACCCAAATGCAGAAGACGACGGTAATAGTCTTCGATTTTCACTTTTTGTGAACTCACAACGATACACAGAAAACATATCATGCATCAGCGATGGTCAAAACATCCATATGTTAAAAACCGAAGCACCTGGGAAAAACCAACAACTCCGCGTAAAAGCGATCAAAGCACATCCTCATTAAAGCTGAACCATGCTCATTGATTGTTGCTATTCTTGATCCCAGGAAGGAGGTAGGTGTATTTGGCTGCAGGATTACGTAGCCTTGGATTCGCGGAGCTGGAGATTAATGCTTATCAACGTATCTATGGAATCGGATAAGCGCCTATTTTGTAACCGTTTTTCTTATCTGTATCGTAATCATAAAGTGAGTGATTTGAAAAAGAGAAGATTTCTATGAAGGTAACCGTTTTAATCATTTAGACTTCACTTTTAAGTAGGTCTCTGTCTGAAATTTATTGAATGAATAATCGACTTTTGATAATACTAATGCTATATATCGTACTATTTCCTCGAACGATAACACTCTTGGTTTGTATGGGCTAATTACAAAAATTTGTATCCCGTACTCATATTAAACACCCATGAAGAAATTATAATTCCTTTCCATTTCTTGGGCTATTTCACAGCTTCATAATGAAAACATTTTTAAAAGCGTATAATCTACCCGACCAATCTTTACCGATCCTTGCATGAGTACACAATCTTTGATTTTGTGATACCGCCGGAATATAGGCAGTTGTTTAGATATATCAGGTTAATGTACAGCGACACTTGCCCGTGAAAGGCATATCGACCCCGTACCTATGATCTTTACATAATATTCCTAGGGAAGGGATCCTTCGACCCCTGTCTTAGAGAGTGCCCTAACCGGAAACAGACCTAGAGTCTGTCTTGAAGCCTGTGCCCTTTCCTTCACATATTATTCCTTACTTGAATGTTAACATGCTTATATGTTTTGACTTTATATTTCCTAGCGGAATATAAGGCCTTTTTACAATCAGTGAAATGTACCATTTGTCCCCCGCTAATAAAGTCCAGAATAACTTTGGATTGACATTCGTTCCTAAATACTGATATCCACCCTCTACAGGACATTAATTCCTAAGGAATAAGTTCCGGCCTACATTGAAATGGGCCATTAAATCCCTTAAGACCTAGATAGTCACAGCGGACGTCCCTTCCTACTTGGAGTACTAACACTCTTATAAATCATAGTTCGGTGGACAATAGTTCTTATTTACGCACAGCCTATTACTCCTGGACTTAGAGAGCACCCCGGACTACTTGTTTCTATATCTCCTGCTACACCACGGACTATCGTCTTTTTTTCTTTTTTTTTTTGCAATTACTACAAACTTATTTTTTTCACATATTTCTCCGCGAAATAAAGCAAAACACTAAACACTAACAGGTTATTTTTTCGGTTCGTGTGTGACTTCAAAGAATAATTTGTCTGACATTTTAAGGTTTTATTTTGTACGTGATTTTGTACCTACTTTCTACTATCTACTCACTAAATGTAAACAGTGAAAAATTTCACTCGAAAAAGGAATGACCAAAATAAGTGGTTTTTGTACTAAAAGTACGAGTTTTCCACTAAAAAGAATGAAAATCGCTCCAAAAGTTGTGGATTTCCACTCGTTTTCGTGTTTCCCCTCATCGTTAACTCCGCGAACGAGTGGACATCCACTCTTTATTGGAGGTGTTTTTTTAATCTTTTTGAGTGGAATTCGCTCTTTTTAAGTACAACTTGAACCACTCATTTTGGAGTGGTTTACAAGAGTTTCACTCTTTTGGAGTGACATTTTCACTCGTTTACATTTAAGAGAGTAATCTGCATTTTTATTTTGCGTACTCTAATCTAAATTATACTAAATCTTACCATGGACACTAAAATATTTAGTCACTTGGCGTGATTCCAGACAGGTAAGAATTGTCTTGCCCATTTCATTTTCCCCCCTCTTATTCAGTACCTGTATAAGAAAAATTAACCCCCTCCCCCTTCCCTATCTCCAATGCTCAATGATACAAAGTTGCCTAAGCTAGATTTTGGAATCAGCAGGTCAATTTTGCCCTAGGATCATCAAACATTTTGTGCAAACTCATTGAAGGCCATATTCACGGGCCTATCTGCTAGCTACCGCGGGAATATATATATAGAACCCTTTATCCTCTGGGCTAACCGTCCCTGAATCATCTCTTTCCAGCCTTTCTTCTGAAACAATACTCTGTGAGTGCACCTTGCTTCCTAAAGCTATAAAATATAATCATTCAAGCAAAAATGACCAAATCATCCACATTCACTCACAAATATGTTCCACACAAAACGTCGCATACCAAGTAATTGTGTGATTTCCCCTCAAAGATCTCTATATGTGTTCAATGTTACTACTCTTTGTGGAAGTTGATTAGATCTCTTGTGTCCTATCTGTTTGTACGAATTCTTGGCTGCGATTATTTATGTTTTTTAGAAATTCAGACATGACTAATATTTTCATCATTTCAATCCTAAACGGTAGAATGGTCCGATTTGATCGGACGGTGTACTTGTAAATTTGTCCCACTAGATAAATAAAAGTAATAGGCTTCTTTGTTTGAACGTTCTTTATAAGAATTCCAGAGCTATGGCTAGTGACCTCCCCATAGACTCCTGTAGGTACACGAGACACTTTTGCGTTCCAATTATGCAACAAATATTATAGATGTGCACCATTAATTTTTCGGTTCTGTACGCCATTAGACGACAATTGAGCACCATTTTGCTCTAACGAACGGATATATCTAACTTTACCCCCATTGTAACATTGACCATTTCTGACTCATCACTATGAACTACAACCTGCAGATATGGCAAACTATACCTTTTTTAACACTTAATGCCCAAGGGGGGGGGGGGGAATTTTTTATTTTTTTTATATTTTTGACATTTTGTGATTTCTCGGTTTCGCATCAGAACAAATTTTTCAGGAGTTTTTTGCTAATTGTCTGATTTATGAATAGCGCCCTTCTCTATACTACAAAAAAATCACTCCGCCCACGGCTTCCATAAAATAATTAGGTTGGGTCCCTAGGACACCCCCCCCCCCCTTGGGCACAACGGAAGTGAAAAAATCAAAGATATTTACTAATTAAACACTTCAAGTAATTAAATCTTGGATTTCCTAGCTTAGATATATACCCTTAGGATGCATTAATTAATAATTTAATATACTTAAATCACATAACCTTTTATATGCTGATAGCATCAATTTAATTTTTCATGACGTTGCTCTTACCTGTGTAAGTCCCATGGGAAAATCAGGTGATTTTTGAGTTCTGAGAAAATACACTAGATGGTAAAAATCTGTTATATTTTTGCAATGATTATTTTAATTGGTTATTTCTGAGTGGATATATGATATTTTTGGTTCAAACCTTATGATTGGAGTTGCTGAGGATGAAAGTGCGAACTCACTCCTTTTCGGAGAGTGACAATTTCAATGGCCCATAGGTCATAGGTCAAAGTTCGGATTTCCATTTTTTAATGTGGTCATGTGGTCTTACGTGACCCCATTTACTTGTGTAGTGTCATGATCAACTCCCATGGGAGAGTGGTTATCTGGGTTGGGTCCCGCTAGTAAACCCCACCCACCCCCCCTTGGTCAACTCATGGAAGTTTTTTTTTTCGCTTGGGCACTTAAGTTTTAATCCTGGAAATCCTGGAAATGTAACTACACAAACACGTTGGCCAACTTTTCGACCGTTTTGATACTTTTCCTATGTCGACCTCTGTATGAAGACTTACCCCCCCTTAAAATATATGCTCCACTCCTTTGATTTTATAGACTTTTGATATGTTGGTTTTTTAAAGGTATTAGCAAACCAATTCTGTTGATTTAATTCTGGTTGCCAATGGTGTTGGTGTTAAGGCACATTCATTCTATTTTGGACTGCCTATAGTTACCACACGGCTACCCCCTGATAAGTTCAAGGTTGTTTCTGGGTTTAAAACGTATCCAGTGCTTCGGATTTTGTTGCAATTGGTGACAAACTGTTTCGTCTTGCCCTTATTTCACATGTATGGCTTTGGTTTGCGTAAAATTTCAAGGGTTCTACATGTTTTATTACGGGGCAACAGCTAAATATGTTTTAAACGGAATGGATCCAGCTCACTGTTGGTTGGGGTTTGAGAAGTTAATGTCCCACACCAGTGGACCGAAAGGTAGAGCACCCCTTGAGTATGTGATTCCGCAGTCTGTGATGGAGAACCACATTGGTAGAGCTGGCGATGGCCGCAGTCCCCATCGGTGCATATTGCTGTGAAGCACGACTCATGTACGAATCAGGTGCAAAGTGACCCCTTCCTTGCGTGGGAGATTGCTACCATGTGGGGTAGTTCTGTCTATGTTTGTAAGGATCTTGATCTTGTCTTGGAGTATCTACCCAGGCGTATTCCGTGCCTGTAAAGATGTTTGATAGGGAGCTAGAGGTTTAGGCGAGCGTGACGACAGAAAAGGTCGACGAGAGCTCAGTCTCTGTCTGCCGACTGTTGTGATTCTTTGACATTCGTATGCAGCCGGTGCTTGTTGTCTAGCAGAGCCGTATTCACTAGTTTGTGGCTTGTGGTGTCTCTCCGAAGCACTGCAGGTGCAATGGCTGAACTATCTTATAAAGTTTGCATATACACAGAGCTCACGATGTTTTAGGTGTTTAGAATCAATGATTTAAAAAAAATCCCGGATTTAGGATCCAACCAAGTCCAGAAGGCTGATGGTGTGAATTTGTCCCCCTCAAGAAGTCTATATTTGTGTTCAAATGTTCAAATTTACTCTTTGTGGAAGGGTTGATATAGATCGCTTGTTCCTATCTGTTTGTACGAAATTTCTTGCTGCCTATTTGTGTTTTTAAGAATTCAGCATGACATAATGATTTTTTCAATCATTCATCAATCCTAACGGTAAAACATGATGTGTTAAAAATGTAACCCAAGAATGTAAATGAATGTGTGGTAAACGGTCAATCGATTTGAAACCTGGACATGCAAAATGTTGGGGTTTGTGGAAAGGACCTACGATTCAATATAGGTATAAATCAACCACCAACAGAAGTCGTGCTGTTTCAAACCAACATGGTCTTTGTCCATGCCGCTGAACCTGTCATGTTTTGCTGAACAAATACCCTGGAGAGATCGTTCGGCTGTAAAACACATTGAGACCACTACCTTGATAAAACATCTTTTTTAAAATGGATCCTCTCTATAAAATGAATCATTTAATACCAGAACAATCCAAAAGAGGCACGACATGTTTCTTCGTCAATACAACCGGCCATGTACGCGCGTTGATGAACGTAGGCAACACATTCAATCCGTTTGCTGGTTGCTCCTGTTATTGAGTTATAGGGTGTGAACTGCCACCCCAGACCATTTAAGTCAATTTTTATCTCACTTACTTCCACTCATATTTAGTGTAAATCGCCCCTGAAAATTTCAAACCCTATTTTCGTATCATTTGTAATATAGTTGTGTAATAAATGAGACTCATATTCTCGAAGTTTGGGAGAAGGTGTGAAGACGTTTTTTTTCTACCTTCGAAAAGTCGTAAAGCAGAATTTGAGAATATTGTAACTCAGGGTAACTTTAGTCCGCGTGTTAACAATTAAATGTAACACAAATGTAATTGGTCCCTCATTAAATGATTATAAAGTATAGTTGGTCTAGGTTTCGATCATATATGTCATCCATTGTATGATTTGACCCACACAAATTGCACAGAAACCATTTTGTGTTCATATAGATATATCGTCCCAATAATATAATAACGTCTATTCACAATCAACCTAGTGGAACCTGTAGAAAATAAGGGGGCAACGTTTGTTAAGGGGTAAAAAAATTAGAATTGTTCGAATTGATTTAATTTCAATGATGTCCCAATTTAATTGGGCTACTCCTAGGTTTAAAAAAAGTAAGTTTGCCCTATCTACGCGGTATAGTTTTTTAGTTACATAGGCTCATAACAGTGCAAGGTCGCCTGGGGTAAAATTCATAGATGGTCCGATTTTTGATCGGACTGTTGTAAACTGTTATTTGTCCCCCTAGATATATAAATGTAAATAGATTCTTGTTTGAACTTCCTATATACGATTACATAGCTATGACTAGTGACATTCCATAGACCCTGTAGCCCCAGACCCATTTTTGCGTTCCAATTATTCAACACATATTATAGATGGTGGCCACCAGTCTATTTTTCGGGTTCGATACGCATTAGAACGAAAATATTTGACCCCATTGCATAACGACGGATATATCTGAAAAGTTACCCCCATTGTGACCTTGACTGTTTTGACTCATAACTATTTGACTACACCTGCAGATATGGCAACTATACCTTTTTTGTATCCTGGAATTCACGAACAACTTGGCATACTTTTCGTTCGCGACATCGTTTGATACTTTTCGAAT
The DNA here is from genome assembly GCA_023653785.1 of Ophioderma brevispina. Lineage (NCBI taxonomy): Eukaryota > Metazoa > Echinodermata > Ophiuroidea > Amphilepidida > Ophiodermatidae > Ophioderma > Ophioderma brevispina. The sequence continues at coordinate 26,239 of JAMKCH010012523.1, read as the reverse complement.
ATTTCGACCTCTGTAATAAACCTTACCCCCCCTAGAAAATTATGCTCCCTCCTTTGATTTAGTCGACTTTGATATGTTGTTTTTAAAAGGTCATTCTCAAACAATTTCTTTGGAATTGATTCTGTTGCCAATGGTGTTTGGTTAAGGCCAGCAATTCATTCTATTTGACATGGCCTATAGTTTACACGGCTACCACCCCCCGATAAGGTTCAGTTATTCTGGGTTAAAACGTATCCAGTGCTCAGATTTGTTGAAATTGGTGACAAACTTTTCGTCTTCTTTTTCTTATTTCACAATGTATGGCCTTTGTTGCGTAAAATGCGGAAATGTAACAGGGCCTACAGTTTTATTATCGGGGCAACCGCTAAATATGGTGGAAAAGGAGTGGAGCCAGCTCACTGTTTGTTGGGGTTTGAGAAGTGTATGTCCACCAGTGGACGAAAGGTAGAGCACCCATTGAGAATGTGTCCGCAGTCTGTGATGGAGAACCACATTGGTAGGCTGGCGATGGCCGCAGTCCCCATCGGTGCATATTGCTGTTGAAGCGACCGCACTCATGGCGAGGCTATAGCGTTCAAAGTGACCCATTCCTTGCATGGGAGATTGCTACCTTGTGGTAGTTCTGTCATAGGTGTGATAGTGAGTTGATCTGGTCTTGGAGTACTACAGGGCAGGATTCGTGTCTGCCTGTAAAATGTTGAATGGGAGCGAGAGTTTCCGCAGCCCGTGACGACAGAAAGGTCGACGGAGAGCTCAGTCTCTGTCTGCCGAGTGGTGTGTTGTGTCTTGACATTGTTATGCAGCAGGTGCTTTTGTCCAGCAGGGCCTTATACACTAGTTTGTGCGTGTGGTGATCTCTCCGAAGCACTGCAGGTGCAATGGCTTGAAAACTATATTCTATAGTTTACTATACCAGAGCGCAAGATGTTTAGGTGTTTAGAATCAATGATTATAAAAAAATCCAGAATTTAGGATCCAAAAACCCAAGGCCAAAGGCTGCCATTGGAACCGGTCATTGTCTATATACTACTTTTAATCAATAAATAACATATTTCAAAAACCAGTCCAAATTAAACGCTCCAGAGTAAGCCATACGCTCCCCCGACACTAGAAGTCGACAGCCTCATGACTTAAGACCTCTTTGGAAAGCCATCACCACAGTCCGGAGTAAGAGTAAGTAAGTCCCCGGACAACCTCTAGAACACATTAAAAAAAAACCTCTCTGAAAATGAATCCGGGCCCAAAGCCGCCTAATTTATCAAAAGTCACAAAAACCACTGACCTTACACATGGATACCGGGCTGCCGCACCCAGTGAATAGTCGCCCGAGTGTCACAACAGGAAGTTGCTTTTTTACCTTGGCATATAGGAAACAATAATTCACCGCTGATCACATTAATATTCCAGTAAAAATGTTCTATTGTTATACAAAATTCCTTTAACTTTGACAAGGTGTATGCATTGTTTCCCGCCATATGGTATAGGTTTAGAAAAGCAAACGTCCAGTTGTTTCAATCGGCGACTCATACACCCGCTATCCATGTGTAGCATGGTCAGTGGTCAAAAACCAACCAGGAGCGGATTCAAGAGGAGTTATTTCCAGGTTATCAACTCGAGAAATTATGGGACTTTAAAGACTTTGCCTACATCGAAACATTAATCCCAGACTTATTTTTTTTTACCTGGGATCCATTCTAATCCTGATACTACAATTGCCAAAGTTCTTATAAACACTGCGTAAGCAGCCATACGCAAAGAAAACAACTCCTTCCAAATCCACTCAAGACCAGTCCACCTCTTGTGAACTGGGTCTTTACAAATTATAAAGATAAAAAGGCAGCGACATACATATTGTATATTCTGCAGGAAACTGTCCCACTATTTTAAAGTAGGTTTGGATTTCTCTTTTAGCTTTTATTCTTCAATGTTTTTGATAACGTTCAGACATTTAGGAAAAAAAAAACATAGTCGGGGAACGCATTTATAGTAAATTTTTTATTTTTTAAACACAATGTTTAGCCCTTATCATTTAGTATTGATGCCCAAGGGTGATTATTTACGTTGTAAGCAAAGCAATAATTCGTCGTATTTATCTGATAACATACTTGGGATCTGTTGTGTACTCATTATGGCATGTACGGACAAGTTTATCTCTATTTGTCCTTTTCGAAAGTGAAGTAAAGGCTGATTTCTGTTTCAATTTCGTAATGTTGAAGTGCACATAATATAATTTCATTTTCACAACGCATATGCAATAGCAGATATTAATTGATTATATTGAACCATTTGAGTTTATCTCGACCGTAAAATTCACTAAAAGCTCACATGTCTCATTGTGTAAGCATAACCAGTATGAATTTGATCCATCACTGGCACTAAAAGCTGCAGTAGTTAAAAAAAAATGCCAACAAAGGTGTATTCTAGAGAATTATATGCTATTAATCATTGTGTGAAATAACTACGGCTTAAATCTAAGTCCTTCATAAAAACCCACACTTTGTTATAATATTCCGGATGCGGAATTTGTGTTATACACGATATCCGATGCCCTGTATGCTCGGCATCAAACCTAAAATCCATTCATCTCTACCTATTGGAATTAGGCACTTTTAGCGAATACCGTTAGTTATAGATGACTATTTTTAATTATTAGCCAAAAAGTTATATTTGGAAATCTCTGAGTCAGCCTTTAGATACCTTGCCTCAATATACGGTCATCAAACCAAAGAGGGAGACTTGATCCATCACGCGCACTAAAAAGCTACAGTAGTTGAAAAAGGTCAACCAAAAAGTGCATACCAGAGGATATGATGACACTAAGTGACCCCTAAATGAACGTATGACCTCATCTGTGACCCTACACCTATAGCCCCTTGTCTCAATGTAAACGCATACCAAGTATGACCTTAATCCCTCAGCTGCTATACATTACATGAAGTTGAAAAAGTCCAAGCACATGTGTTTACATGTCAGACACACAGACGGACACACAGACACAGGAATCATGTCGAAGGTCTTGATGAAGCAATAAAAAAAATGGTAGCCATCTTTAGACAAAGGGTTTAAAACTATCTACTCTGTTTCTATTTGTATAGTTGCCTGTAAGTCAAGCCTTTCGTTTTTTGTTCTTGTTGATGGTTGACGACGGACTTACACATTTCCAATATCAGCTACAAAATTTGATTTATCGCTAACGTCCCGTAACTGCATTTAAAACAGAGAAAAAAATCACGTAGCTGATCTCTGCCTTGTTTAAGGGGAAATTGCCCTAGATCCAAAAAGAAAGATAACACTGGCTCCTTTTTTGCGGTAATCATCAGGGGCTTAAGGATATTTTAGTGGACTCTTTATATTTTTATTTCAAAAAACTTACATTTTAGTTGACAGGAAATGTCAAAACTTCCTTTCTACTGTCTTTGTAATAATAACCTCTGAAACAAAATTAGAGGAAAGTTTAATCCTTGACCTTTCTCTTTTTGGGTAAATAATATCTTAATCAAGTATTCTTAAAACGATTAATTGGCACATTTTTTTCATTTTTTGTCAAGTTTTATGGGACGATCTGACAGAAGGATGATAATAAGGTCTACTCTGCTCTTTAATTTGCATGCGTTTGAATTACCTGTTTGATATGGATTAAATTACCATAAAAAACTATACTACCCGCTCACTCCGCTAGGCGGCATTACTTATATGCTATTATCTTCATGACAGTCAATCATTCGTGGGAAGGATTTCAATTAAAGAAGTGTGACCCATAATGATCCAATTTTTTTCACTTGATGCTTTCCGCCCACGTCGAATTATATCACCAAAACGCCTGAATAAAAAATTCCGAGTAAACGTCCAGACGTTTGAATAGCATGAGCAAATACTGTGAGTTCATAAAACCAAATGATCTTTCTTCTGATGCCAAAACCTCAATTTAGGTAGGGGAACGAAGTTGTCGATTGTGTTATTCGCCTTTAATTGGTTACGATATGGTAGTTTTAAAGAGACATGAGGAGATTTCCAGAAAGAAGCGCCCCAATTTTTTTTCGAAGCCGGGTTTTTTGCATATTTGGAATGCTTTCCAATGTATTAGATCACACCTGAAGTGAATAAGCCGAATACGCCGTCTTTATGTATAATTGAATTTAGTACTTTCTGTCGTGCCGACAGAAAGTCAAAGCACGGTGTTCTATGGGGCCACTTACGATAGTCAGGCAGTTCAAACAAGTTTGCTGTTTTCTTTTGTACTTGTCCAATAAATCTTCGGAACGTTCTTGGTATGTGGTCTACAATCGATCTGTGCAATTTGAGAGAATTCGTATCCTAAAATAATCTCCTCCTGTCACTTTAAAGCGTATCCTTGATGTCCTTATTTAAGAGATCCTGTACTAAGCCTACTCGTAAAATATCAAGAAAGGAATAATCCTTTATGTTGAGTAAATGTTAGGAAAAACCGAGTAGAACTTATTCAAAGCTGATAAAGTTTATTCAACAATGCCTAAATTTATTCAATTTTGACTTATATTTTATCACACAGAAAGGCTCGCCCCCTTTTTAGGCAACATTAGTGAAATATTATTTAGAGTACAACACAACTAATTTAAAAGAAATCATTATTAGGCAGGCATTAGAAGTAAATACAAGGCTTCATTTGGAAGGTATTTCGTCGATTAACAATGGTTGTAGATTGCAAAGTTTCTTGCGTATTTTTGATATCTTGCATTCACACATGACATGATGCTACATCCCCCCCGGCACGCACACGCGCGCACACACACACACCAAAAAAAAAATAAGAGTAAAACAATACCTGTCTGTTAAAAGAGATAAGTAGTAGCTTGAGGAAACCGGTTAGCCAACGTTTTATATTGCTGGAGAATGGTATAAAACAGAACTTATGATCCATGATTCAGGTAGGTTTGATCGCATCAAGGATGTAGGTTTCATGCTCTAGATAATAGTGTTCATTTCTACATCATAGTAAGATTATTGATTTGAATGGTATATCTGCAATACAAACAGTCGAAAATATTTTTTGTGTCCTTGAGATATTTTGGTAAAACTGTTGGTGGTGTATAAAATGAGTTGCTTCATTTCGAATCAGATTTTATTGGATCACCAGGAAGGTAGGCATAAGCTATGCTTATTAAGTAAACTCGCAGGTATGGCGATTTTGTGATTTCAAGGAAGAGTTTATGGGCGAAGAGTTTTCATTATAAATTATTTTAGCAATGCACACTCGAAGATCCATATAGTGGATCAAATTACTTCATCATACACACTAATTTGCATTGATTTAAAACTTTCTATAAAACCATTATAAAACATTATTTAAACATATTAAAAATGGACTACTACCATCGATTAGTAAATCTTAATCACGGTTGAGTCATCCTTATGCCATGTTGGGGTAAATATACTATGCATTGCGTAATTTTTGCTCAAATCCGACTAGGCTAATATTTTTCTCAACTGTTTGTGCCATGTTGTGTGACACTGTTTTATGAAAATAATAAAAACATTAAATAAATTATATATCAGCATTTCAAGACTGTCTGAGGATGATATACACATGATGTTCATGTTCTCTGGTTGGTAATGCACTACAAATAAAAAGAAGAGCACATAAAATTAATATATTTATATAAATAAACGAGGAGCAAATATGGTTGTTGCTTCCATTTATTATTTTTTTACAAAAAAAAAAAAAGCTTCAATTTGAGTCATTTTGTAACCAATGTTTATTTTCTCCCGCAAACATCCTTAAAATCAAAATATATTACGCGCAATAAGTACCACACTTCGTAAGCACGCTATAAAATCTACTAGACGCTGGGGACAATAAGAAGGAGTCTTATTTTTTTTTCGAACCCCTTGTTTACACTTCTTTGGACTGTATTAAATTACCAATTAAATAAGTCAAATACATCATTATTATGTATGGAAAATGATTACGACAAAAAACAAATCACGTTGTTTCTATTTGGAACGATTGCAATATCAGGCAAGTTCCAAAACTTAGTTTTGGTTTTCTTTTCTACTTGGTTCTCCATAAACAGTCGACCTTTTCTGTTTACACAGGGAAAAATTAGAAAAATAAGCAAAACACAGTAGTAAAGTCTATTTTGGGTAATACTTGCCCAACCTTTGTTGCTTCAATGTTGGTTCCACTACAGATTGAACAATTTTAATCCGATGGAGTCACCTTAGTCTTAGAAGAGTAAACATTTGATATGAGTTAGAGTAAACCTTCACTCTACAGGTTGATAATTAATTCTAAAGTTGACTATAGTAGATTCAACCATCGTGTCCAATTCTATACTTTCCAAAGTATATGGTCCTTGTGAAGAGAAAAAAAAGCTTAATAATGAAAACATTCAAGTCAACGTAAAAGCATTTAAAGCTATATATCTTAACAAACATTCTGGCACTCGTGTTGCTTCAATCCAACGTATCAATTGTATGACCTGTTTGTAAAGGCCATGTTTGTACGAAGGACACAAAGCCTTTGCCTCTCCTGTTTAGCATGAAATGCCAGATATTTATGTACTTTGTGAAACAGGTAAATCGGCTACATATTCTGCCTCTTCTCCCACTAAGCGACGCTGTCAACGTTTTCCCTCCGGTGACACGATGGTTTTTTATTATTTATTATTTAAAAATTAGTTATTTATTTAATTTTCTTTATTTCTTATTTATTTATTTATTTATTTTTTATTATTTTTGTATTGCTTCATCCGATGGCAATCGGAAAGACATTATTTTGACATGATTCGTGTGTGTGTGGTGTGGGTGTGGGTGTGTGGTGTGTGTTGTTGTTTGACGTGTGTGCCAAAATTTAGTATACCCTTTTGTTACACTTTTTTCAACGTCATGTCACTTTTTTGTTCGTGGCAGCGATGGATCAAGTTTAACTTTGTATGGCTTTTTACATTGAGAGATAAGACCCCCCAAAACAAAAAAAAAAACCCCCTTACAAGGGGTCTTATGTGTAAATCCTAGAGAGGTCATATGTCAATTAGGGGTCACTTATTTCATCATATATTCCTCTAGTATACACCTTTTTGTGTACATTGTTTCCTTACTGTCTTTCAGTGCTATGATGGGATATTGGCACAAAGCATATTGAAGACCCAATAAGTCCTTCAAAACCAAAAACCTAAAGGAAAGTCCAACCCAAAGGAAGCCAAAACAGACCAATGAAGGAAAAGAGACAAAAAATATTTTATAATAATATTTCTAATTCTCTGAGTCAGACTTTTATAGCATGCATACTCTGCTTTATGTTTCATTTAATGATTTAAGCCATGCTTTAAAAATACGACGTCACAGTTTAGACAAGCATACAGCAAACGAAGTATGGTATAAATGTTTGGGCGTTGCAATCGTTTCTCTTTGACTCTTTTGGTTGTATTATTTTTCCTCCACAATATTATGAATATTTCTACCGAGCACTGCATTAGAACGCACAACGCATTACTAAATGGATGTACCCAGTGCCAAGGTCAAGTGGTCTACTATTGATGAAAATCCAAAAAATCTGAATTATTGCGAATCATCCAGCACAAATGACCGAATCATATACGATGCATGTGTTATCCATATTCGTTTATCCTCCAAATGCTGAATTGTAAACATAAATAAATGGAACAAGTGTTTTAACATGGAATAATTCGTATGCTCGCAGGCATAATCCCGATAAGTACGACAGCATGCGGTGTCACTTAATTCCCGCAACTGAGTCTGCCATGGTTCGACGATATTTAGTTGTTACCGGTCGATCCATTTTAGTCAGTAACGCGTAAAGTTGGCTTGAAATTGGAGTAAAAGACTGCACGGGATTAAAAACCTTTACTCAGAAATTAACGCACTTGCAGAGAGAACATTTCAATCTGCCAATGTTTTTCTTGAAAAGAGTCCACTAATTATCTATCTTAGTCTGTAATTATTATTAAGGCTTGATTAGTCTAGTTTTTAGCTGCGTATGTGTTAAGATTAGGGGCTCTATATAATGGCTTGGAATGATTAATTTCCAATTTATCAATGATTAAGATATTCTTTCGATATTTTTAATGACAATCCGACATTCCGTTCCGATTATATAGCAATTTTAAGAATAAACACATAAGAAAATATTACGTTTAAATTAATATCAAAATTAGGAACATTAACATTATTTTTTCTACAGGATCTGGAATCTGAACCTAAATGAGTTGGAACATTGAAATCTTGCCTCAAGTAGGAGTGTGTTTTTGTATAAGTGCTACTCTTAGTTTTCAAACACCGGCAGATAAAGATATACTCAAAACGAGCCTATATATAAACCCCTAATAAACATACATCTTATCATATACTCTGTCCAACGGGTCCTCTTGAAGATGCCTTAGAAACCGATTGACACCAACATCATTTTTGAAACAAAATAACCTGCATATTACAATGTAACCACGTGTTTGCCCGACAGCAAGTAATGTCATTCAACTTTTTGAATACCTTTTTGATCTAAATTTAATACGATTATGGTAAGCACTACTTGATCTTTCAAGCAACTCATGGTTCACTTGCCTCTGCATTACTATGGAGATAAAGTAGAACAATTGCTGATAACGAACCCAAATTTTGAACGAGACTGACACCTCAATGCTGTGAAGGACTAATCATCTAAAAAAACACAATGTGTGAAGGACTGTTAATTTCATATTTGTTATCGTATATATTACTGGTTTTGAAGTGCCAATATGTAACACCTAGGCCATACTCGTTTTCAAATGATATTCCTTTTTGTTCTACTTTTATCAATTATATTTCTTTGTATATATATTATATATATCATATATATATATTTTGGGGGGGGGGGGGGGTGCGGGCCAGTATACTAAACATCTTTACAACGTATCTCTTACCTTGTACTACTTGGAAGACGCATTTTAATCCCGCATTTACTGCATCATTTCATCGCAGGGCTTGTCTGCCTGGGATAGAAAACTATTCAGTCTTTGGTGCTAACGAATACCCATCATTTCTTGGATATTTCTACTGACGTTTACTTGTTTCAGTTCTGTAGTCCGGTTAGGGCTACTTTTCCTAGGAACCACTGTCCCCGGGACTATATCTCCATGGGCGCTATAAAACCTCCTTCCACGCTGGTCAAAAATACTATTTACCAAGAAATCGTAAATTGAAACAATTTAGAATAACAACGAATCCAAAACTTAAATTATTTGCAAACGATCTATAAAGCATGATTTGTTCATTATTTGAAAATGTTGACCCTATTTGCTATTGGAACAAATATCAGTGTTTTGATTTGTTATTTGAACCACAACAGCAAATGAAAAACATGATTGAATGAAATCGTGATTGATTACTTAGATTATTTTGTACTGTTCTATGAAAGAACGTGGTATAGGGAACACACACACACAACAAACCTTAATGCAACATCGACATATTGTACCACAGGTGAATCTTCTCTAGTATAATCAATGCTTCTCATTTTGCGGAGTGCACTGTTTGCGGAGTGCATTGTTTAAAGGAAACTCTCTCGTGTACCACACAAACAACGCGATGGATAATAGATATGAATAGAAAAAATGCATAATTTAACCTTCCAATATCGATACAAAATGCCCTGATAATGAACGTGACGTTGACGTGTTTTGTAGTACAAAATTAACCGGGGCATCAAGGGACGAGTGAGCTCTTACACCACCTCACAAGGATGTGTAATATTCTACAGCTCTCTACCAACGGTATCCTCCCCCGGTATCCGCCAAAGGTCAAATGACAGTTTGCCATATTTTGCAATTGGAAACTTTCAATTGAACCTCGCCCAAAAATTTTATTCTTTGAACCATAGACGACAATGAATACTACTTAAACATTATTTTCACTGTTTTATGGAAAAGCGTGGTCCACTTGCTAGGGCATTAGCCTTTGGTGGTGGAGTTACGGCATTTAGCCTTTAGTGCTGGAGGTCCCCGCAAGGCCACACGCTGAGATATAATCGCGTTCTTATTCTGGATTTAATCTGTACACGAGCTATTGAATAAAATTGCAATTCGTTCTACTGGGGTTCAGTTGGACTTGTGTAATATCTGCCCTTCGACGGGAACGTAAAGCCGTCGGTCCCAGAGAGCAATCCCTGTATATGATATATCACAACCAGTTTCGAAAACGAGTAGGTAATTACCACCGGCTACCTAATTTGCAAACAGTTCACAGGTCCATCCATTGTTCAAAGAGACTGTTCTCGTGTGTCCACACAAGTAACGGACCTGTTGAATAATAGATAGGTGTAATGCATACCATTAAAACCTTCCAAGATTGATAACCAATGCATATGTAATAAGCACTACCGACGTTTTTTACGTTAAAGGTTAACGAGCATTTACTTTTTGATCTACAAGTCGAGTAACACGATGGTTAAAGCTAATTAAAAAATAGATTTGAGCATCCTCTGATTTTGTTTAAATACCAACTTACAAAATAGGATCCACGTTAAAAGGAACGAGAAAAAGAAAAACAAGTTCACTCAGATAGTTGACAACTTATTGAAACAGGATAATTATGAATAATTTCAATCGTCATTCATTGCTGTCAGATTGTTCACAAAACAGTTTAATACTAGAACTGGGAAGTGGCACACATTTCCTTCATTTTAACTTTTTTAATTTTATTTTATGCTTTGTTACAATCGGCAAAATATTTCAGTCGATGCCTCGATATAATGCTATGTATGATGCTAAGCAGAGAGGGGTATCTAGTGCTTAATGTTATTGGCCTTCGTCCTGCGTTCCCGTTACCACCCATTGTGATTGTTTTAGTAATCTTGTCTCCTGATTTATTTTTGTAACAACACACCCGATGGATAGGTTGGTTACCGCCCATTTCATTGGTTATTAAACATCAAATTGCAATGGTACTACAGATAGCTTTGAGTTTTTGTTTGGTTTTCATACTTTTGTACTGTTTTTAAAAAAAAAAAAAAAAAAAAAAAAAAAAAAGGTGGAAAATTGATATTTTGCAATTTAAACGTTCCCCCTATTCTAATGTGTTTCTATGAAAATTGATTTTTCTTGCCCTGCAGAACGTATGGACGCCATTCTGACGTAAATCGGGCATATTGGTACTGATGTTGTTACGGTACCTCTCTTCTGAAAGAGGTTCACCTATACCCTACAAAAATCCCGGTACCACTTGTAGCCCTTTGGATCTTTTTACCTTAGGATACAAATCACCATTTCGCTGGCGTAATTGACGCCCAAATCTCGTTACTCTATTATTTAGCACACTCATTCCGAAAACCCCTGCCTTGACCCATGAACAATCAATGCCCTATCCTTTGTATTCTAATACTTTCCAGCCCAAGTCTGATAGCTGCAGGGTCTGCCGGCTCGGATTGCGTAGCGTGCGTGTGAACGCTCGTCTTGTAATCCAAAACCCCTGGGTTCGATTCCCACTCCAGCACAAATGTACTTTATTATCAGAGTTTAGAATCGTTAATTCTGCGGAAAGATTTGACTCAAAAAATTAGGAGCATTGGAGTCTTGCCTCGTGTGGATTTTTTTTTAGGTGCTACTCTATTTTTCAAACAACAAACAAGATATATTCAAAACGAACCTATCGAATCCTTTACTAAAAAAATATATTATAACATGAAGATTTCTACAATGGCGTCCTTTTACCGACCTTAAAGAAGATTTAGATAGCGAGTGACACCAACATTCATTTTAAACAGATGACCTGTATACAGTGTGGTTCAAAAAAAGGTTTACACTTTTATATCTGCAAATCTTCAAAAGTGGGTGGAATATCACAATGTTTTCAAAGCATTTATAACAACGACAAATCTTTTTAAACCTGGTGAGAACGCATTCAAAACCAAGCTCCAATAACAAAATGGCGGCCATATAGCGAAAATGGCCAAACCCACTTTGCACACACGTAAGTCTATGGGACAACCATTATGGTTAACAGAAATCATTACCATTGCGGAACTGGAGGCCTACGCATTTAACACCTACTTGACCCCCTTCGAGTTGTTTGCGTGTTTCTGTTTTGAATGAACATTGAATGGAGATACTCAACGTGAAACTGAACTTGAAATGCCTATTAACATAATATTAAGTCGATTTCATGAGCGAAGATTTTAAATTGAAAGAGGACATGAATGTTTTTCTTGCCATGAATGATCGAGACTCGATTGTACATTTTCGAAGGTTGGCATGGTTTGGGACAGATTCATAAAGAAGAAATAGGCAAGCATCCGTTTTATTTTAAAATTTACCCCCAACAGAGAAACTTGAAATAATTTGGGGGTCTTAATTCTTATCGTTGTGGTTATTATAAATACCAAGTCCCATGATGGGGTGCATTAATTGTTCAATGTGTGTATAAATCGTGGATATAATTCGTTACCGTCAACAGAGTGCCATAGACGTGATAAGTGTGTCTGCAAAGTGGTTTTTGACCTTTTTTTGCTCTAGATGGCGAACCATTTTGCCATTTCAGCTTTGTTTTCAACGCCCCGTTTTCACCAGGTTCCAAACAAGAATTGTAGTTAATAATACCTTCAAACTTTGATATGTTTACCACTTTTGAGAATTTGCAGAAGAAAAAGTGTAAACTTTTTTTGGACCACTCTGTATACAATGCAAACCACGTGTTTGCCCGACAGCAAGTAGTATCATTCACACTTTTTGAGGGGGGAAAATTACTTTTGGATCTAATGTTTTAATATATTATGGTAAGCCACCACTTGATCTGGTCAAGCAATACTCTAAGTTCCACTTCCACTAATTACCTATGGTCATAAAAGAACAATATTACTGATAACGTGACCAAATTTTTAAAAAGAGACTGACACCTCAATGCTATGAAGAAAAATCATGCTTGTTCAATTATTTGAAAATGTTTTGACCCTATTTGCATATTGGAAATTTTCAGCCCATAAGTGTTTGATTGGTTCTTCGAACCATAACATCAAATTGAAAGATGCTTGAATGAAATCGTGATGGTTACTTATATTATTTTGTTGGACATGTTCTAGAAAAGTGGTGTAGGAAACGTACACACAACAAAACCTAAAGAGAACAATCGACCGAAGTGTACCAAACAGGTGAATCTTCTCTAGTATAATCAATGCTTCTCATTTTGTAAATACCCGATTTTGCGAACCACTATGTTTAAAGAAGAGTCTCTAGGTACCCACCAAACAACAAACGTGATGGGCCTAAGAATTAATAGATATGAATAGAAATAAAATGTATACAGTAAATATTCCAGTAATGATACCAAATGCACGAATAATGAACGTTGACGCGTTGTTTTTGCAGTAAAGGCTGCAACCAAATATAGAATCTAGGGGGATTAAAATAACGACCGGGCATCAAGGGACGAGGGAGCTCTAACCACCCACAAGGATTGTAGCAATTCCACAAGCCCTCACCAAAATTATCCGACCCGGGTATCGCCAAAGCGTCAATGGAAAGTTTTGTAATTATTTTGCAATTGAAAACTTTCAATTGAAAAATACTTTTAAAAAAAAAAGTTTTGTTCTTGAACATAACGAACAATTGAATTTCAGGCTAAATGGAAAAAACGCAAGTTGATTACGCGTACTAATTCAAACAGACTTTTCATGTTTGTATGCAAGAACTTGCGCAACTTGGTAGGAATGAGCCTTTGGTGTGCCCAGGTTAAAATAGTGCGGGGGGGGGGGGGCCAAACAATTACACGATTAACTCACATGAGCTAAAAAATCCTCTATTTTAAAGGTTTATGGCCCGATCGCCAATAGCATCGTCCCCATAACCCAGATTTTACCGGAGTTGTCAAAATTTGGTATACGAATAAAGGTTACTATTTTTCTCATTTACCCTGTGAAATCTTAGCGCTAGAGGATGTTTGGTTTGGGAGTTATGAGCGAAAATGTACGCCATTTGCTGTAGACAATATGTTTACAGAGTACTCTATGGGATCACAACATCACGTTTTGGCTCAAAATGGATTAAATATCGGAGAGAAACTGTACAGATGGGGTTTAGGTGAAGGCCATCTGATCAAGATGAAACTTTCTATATTTAAATCGGACCATCCCCCTTTAAACGTAATTTATTGACTAAACAACACTGTATTCCTGATTTGAAATGTCTCAGGGGGCGGCCACCCTCCTGGCGCCGCCCTGTGCTGGAGGTCCCCGTCAACCTGTAAACGTTGACTATTGATATAAAATTTATAATTCATTCTACCGGTGGTTCAGTTGAACTTCAGGCGTAATATAACCGCCCTCGGAGGGACGTAAAGTCGTCGGTCCCATGTACGGAGAGTCAATCCCTGTACGTTATATCAATGCCAATTTCGGAAAAAAGTAGGGTGATTACCTCTGATTGCCTCAAATAAGTGGCCAACACAGTTCGCAAAGTCCATCATGTTCAAAGACAGGTTCTTGTGCATCATCACCAACAACGGACATGTTGATTGAATAATCGATGTTACCTTAAAACCTCCAATATTGATAACCATAGCACTATAATGAACATTCGCATTTATACCGTTTAAAGGTTTTAAAAAATTTATTTACTTTTTATCTACAAGTCGAGTATACGATGGTTTGGTAAGTAATTCAAATAAAATATTTGAGGCACTCTCTGCTTGGTTTATATACACAATATGATTACTATAAAAGGATGCGGGGAAAACGAAAAACACGTTGAGCTTCAGTTTTGACATGTATTATCGAAACCGGAAAATGTAGTATTTTAAGCGTCATTCAGTGCTTTAAGGTTAGTTAAAAAAACATTGCAAATAATAAGTTTAGTACTAAAAATGGAAAGATCACACAAATCTTATTTAATTTAACCTTTTTTTAATTTTACATTTTTTTTTTAATTTTTCTTTTTTAGCCTTATAATTATGTTTTTCATTGTATTAGTACAAGTTAATTTCATACGACTTTAAAGTCATAAGTCAAGGACAAAATAAATACTTGATTTGGCCTGGAAAATGATTATTTGCAAATTTGAATTTTCGCCTATTATTCTCTCGGGTACTCACACAAATACAACAAAACAATGCATAATGTGATCTGAATAGAAAAAAGGCATACATTTAACCTTCAATATTGATACATAACTTACACGAATAATGAACGTTGACGTGTTTTACAGTAAAGGTTGCAATGAAAATAGAATCTGGACTAATATGGGAAAAAGAACCGGGACATCAAGGGACACGTGAGGTCTTTTATACTACCCCACAAGGATTGTGCATATTCTACAAGGCTTTCTACCAGCACTTATCACCCCGGTATCCGCTAAAAGGTCATGAAAGTTTTGTCCATTATTTTGCATTGAAAACGTTTCAATTGACATGAGCCCCCAGATGCTTTGGTTCTTTGAACAATAATTACATTTGGCAAATTGTCCCCCAAAATTAAAAAAAAATGAAAATCGATCCAGTTATACATCACACTTGCCATAAAGGGACCATTTATGCCAGAAGGCTGAAAATGAGAGCCTAAAACATCGCAGTACATTTGTGGCATACAGGTCCGCATGGGTCAAAGTATCTCCGGGCAACACTCACATACAAAGCGGCTCTATGTGTGTGTGTGGGGGGGGGGGGTTGGTTGAGGTGGTAGGTATGGGAGGTGTGGTGTGTGTTGTGGTGGGGGTGTTGGGGTTTTGGTGGGTGTGTTTGGGTTTGGGGGTGGATGGTGCTGGTGGTGGTGGTGGTGGTGGGGGGTTGTGTGTGTTGTGTATTGGGTATGGTTCTTTGGTACTATGTGTAAGAGTTTTACTTACATCTTTACCATCTTTTTACTATTTTAAAATCTATTCTGTGCAGATTTTCTGCTTTTATTTGTTCCTGGGAGTACCTCGCGGTCACAGGCAAGCTCTTAGCGGGCCGCCAGAAAAAATACATAAAATATGTTAAAAGAACGCTATCAGCAATTTTGTAAAATTTTACTTAATTTAGGTGAAAATCTTTTTACTTAAGTAATTATGGTGGGTGGCTTGGTTTTTTTCCTATTTTTATTTGGATTTTTTCATATTTTTCCTCGGCTTGTACTCAAATCATTTTGATTCTGATGTCATATAGAACTTACTTATCTCCTGAAAGGGGGTTCGCCATACCCTACAAAAACCCCGGTACCTTTTGTAGCTCTTTGCTCTTTTACGCCTTAAGAACACGGGACTATTGGTGGATCTTCATGGGGTGCCAGCCCAACGACCTACGCACCACTGCCTTGGCTTTGGTCTACAGCACTGCTGAATATGCCGCCCCAGCAAGGTGCAACAGCTCTCACACAAAGAAGCTGGACACAGTACTCAACGAGACCTTGAGAACCATCACTGGCTGCCTCCGTCCTACTCCATCTGAATTCCTACCAGTGCTTTCAAGCAATGCACCTGCAGTACTTCGGAGAGAACACCACACGCATAAACTAGTGAACAAGGCCTGCTGGACAACAAGCACCTGCTGCATAACACTGTCAAAGAATCACACCAACTCGGTAGACAGAGACTGCGCTCTCGCCGACCTTTCTGCCGACACGCTGCTAACTCTCCAGTTCCCCTTTCAACATCGTACAGACATGGAATACTGCCTGGCTAGATACCCCAAGACCAGATCAACTCTCTATTACACCTAAGACAGAACTACCACCTGGCAGCAATCTCCCACGCAAGGAATGGGTCACCTTAAACCGGTCGGTCGCTTCAATAGCAATATGCACCGATGGGGGCTGCGGCCATCGCCAGCCTGCCAATGTCGTTCTCCATCACAGACTGCGGATCACATTCTCAATGAGTGCCCTACCTTTCATCCACCGGTGGACACAGATTTCTCAAACCCCAACCAATCAACAGTGAGTTGGCTCCAACGCTTACAACATATCTAGCTGCTGCCTCATACGCAAGAAGAAGAAGAAGACGCCTGAAATTTATGTTTTTTCTGCAAAAATGAGTTAAAACATATTGGCGACTAATGAAAGATATAATTCCGTAGAGATAAGACACTCAGTAGACTTCTTTGTTTGTATTTGGCTACAGAAATATCTTAAAACACAGATGAAAGGTGATTTTGATTTGCTTATATTTCAATATAAAACATAGGCTGAATTTCGTATTTGCTCCTATACGAAATTAAACATTTCACAATTTTTGTACCAAAGAAATATTTCTCAGCTTAATCCTTTCAGATGGGGACATTTTTGTTGGAAAGCTTTACATCTGGGCAAAAAATCAGTACTTTCGATTTTTTACGGACACCTGATATGTAAAATCCCTCGTTGCACCTTTAATTTTAAGGAGCCAAATTTGTAAGATGTTGTAATTTTCTGAATTCGTTGGTCATCGTGGTCAGTCTGCGCTATATTTTACAACGAACGATACTGCAAAAGTGAATGTTTCCCATTTTAACCGCTTATGGAAGTCGTTTGTATACAAATTTGCATGGTTTGTAACTTAAACACAATGCAATAGACATCGTCATCGTCGTCGTCGTCGTCTTCATCATCATTAGAGATCCTCATCGTCATCGTCGTCGTTGTCGACTTCATCATCATCATCATCATCATCATCATCATCATCATCATCATCATCATCATCATCATCATCATCATCATCATCATCGATCAGTAGCATCATTGTCGTCGCAAGCTCGATGTTCCTTATTTCATCGTTATTGCCACCATCATTACTTAAAATAGTAAACACCAGTAGCTATAGTAATCTCACCATACCAACATTAGAAATCAACGGGTTTTATGCAGTCGAATACGTATTCGACTCCTTAGAGCACAGCGAATCAAACATTTGGGTTTTGACAAACTGTCAAATCACATTCAGTGGTCATTTTGAATAAGAAAACAGTTGTTTCTTGGTATTTTTATACTGTCGTCAATTAGTAACCATTCATGTCTTTAACATACACCACTTAAAATAGTCATTTCCTTTTATTTCATTTATAATTACACGCATTCATAAGTAACTCAAACTTTCAAACGCCGCTTTCTCAGAACTAGCATTTATGCTGATTCGACAGTATGCAGAACCCACGACGATATAATATAAGAAGACTTTTAACCCTCGTCTACCTGAGCCATTTTTTCCTTTATTGGTACCAAAGGATAGCTTAGAGTTTCTTCTTTCCATTGGTACCAAAACAAGATCCCCCTATCCATCACTTTGGGATCACCCTGTATCTTACCTATACCCCGGTGGATGTTTGTTTTGGGATGAAAAGGAGCGGAAAATGTCAATTGACAGTTCGTCATGTGAGTGGAACAAAGTCGTAACTGACATTTTTGGCGAAATTGAGTTATTTGTATAATATGAAAAAGTAGATCATTACGCTTAATTTGATATACATTTCAGTCCCAATTTATTGCAGAGTTATCAAGCTAAATAGGCCTATTTTGGTGTAGATACGACTTTGTTGCACTCAAAATTGAATTTCTGTTGAGTGCAACAAAGTCGTAACTGGTAGATACGACTTTGTTGCACGACACGGGAAAACTAGTATGTAGATACGACATTTTATTTCTTGTA
This sequence comes from Ophioderma brevispina, assembly GCA_023653785.1. Classification (NCBI taxonomy): domain Eukaryota; kingdom Metazoa; phylum Echinodermata; class Ophiuroidea; order Amphilepidida; family Ophiodermatidae; genus Ophioderma; species Ophioderma brevispina. The sequence goes on along the minus strand of JAMKCH010012523.1, from coordinate 7,691 downwards.
AAGCGATGGTTTTTAAAAAGGTGTATAAGTAAAAAAAATCCAAAAATATTTTGTGAAAAGAGCAATTTCATTTTTTACCAAATTTATGCTAATTTATGCTAATTTCGGCACAAAAACCCTTAAAAACATATCATAAAATGTAGTTACGACCTTTTTTCACTCAATTTTAATAAAAATATTTAACATATATTTCAAGTATAAGGCTCAATTTGTTGCAGAGTTATTAGGCTAATTAGGTGTAGATACGACTTTGTTGCACTCAAAATTGAATTTCCCGTGTCGTGCAACAAAGTCATAACTGGTAGATACGACTTTGTTGCACGACACGGGAAATCATGTGTGTAGTTATGCCATTTTAATTAGCCAATTACTTCTTAATTAGGCGACTATTTATAAGATACTTTAAAAAATACATTTTTATTGTGTGTAAGAATTATTTTCATTTGAAAAGTCGCACAAGAATGAAACACAAAAATGCTTCTCCTGTAAAATCATGAAAATGCAGATACGACTTTGTTGCACTCATATGACGAGTTACATTAAATAATTTGGCACCAAAAAAGGGGTTTTTAGCAAGCCGGGGAAAAAACCTGAAGGGGGTGGTAAGCACCACCCCCCACCCCCGCCTTCGGTAGACGAGGGTTAAACATTGTTTTGGGAGTTTGTATATACAGTGTGTCTTAAAAAAATTGTGCTTTGCTTTTCATGACTTGCGCCCTCTTTGGGATCACTCAACCGTTGATTTTTTTTGTTGTCAGCATAGAGCCTAATCAATTATCTTCTTATCCTGCAAAAATTAGAACACCTTATGCAAATATCGGCAATTATGCACGATCATGCCGTTTCAACTTCTGCCAATGGGACTTACACAGTTAAGGAGTGCAGCGAGAAGACTTTAGCCGAGCATAGGTCTCTAACCATAAATCGTATAGAGAGCATCAACTTTGCATCAAGTATGCATTTTTTAAATCCTTGTGGCCAGGCAAACAATTCAGTATGCTTTTTCCTCCTTCAAAATGGAAGCATTCTATAATTAATGCCCGTATGACTTTCATCATAGAAATTTCACTTAAAAGTCCATGGGCTGATCGATAAAAGCCTCGTCCCCAGGGACCCCAGATTTTACCGAGATTTGTCAAAATTTTGATATCAGAAAAAAAGCTACTATTTTTCCCATTTACCCTGTGAAATATTAGGGCTAAAGGGTGTTTGGTGGATGTTATGAGCGAAAATATGTCATATTTCGGTCAACCAATTTACATTTTACACAGTACTAGGGAATTACAAAATCACGTTTTTAGCTATCACTTCAAAACGGGTTGAAATCCACGGTGGACTGATCACAAAGAGGGCGCAAGTCATGAGAATCACAGCACAATTCTTTTATGAGACACACTGTAGAAAACAGTAGAGAACGTTTGTAGATTTTGCTTTTGATTTTTGTTTTTGTTTTGTATATGCTTAATTATCTAAAGTGCATTATTGAGAACATTTCTCCATGAATATGTTGTTAATAACATTAAAAAATACCGATTACAATATCAATGTACAAGGCAAAGTTTGCATAATCTCTCATGTTTCTGAGTAAACTGTATCGTGCTATCTACAAAAAAAATCACTTTGCCCCAAAAATTAAATAGCGTTGTACCTTTTGCAGTTATTTTGTAGTACCAGCTAATCAATTCCAATCGATTCCCAGTAGTGCTATAAAATCAACCTACCATTACCATCGGTTTTTAAAGCCTCTTGATTGGAATGTCTAGTTTAAATTTAAACACATCCACGGTGATTGTTTACTCAGATCTTATATATTTGTGCTATAGCCTTTAACAAATATTGCCCTTCCCTAAATATATTTGAAGAGCGTATAGCCTTCAAAGTCAATATACTCTATTCGCACTACACAATTACTGAACCCTTAGTTTTCCATCTTCATCGCATGTAGCAGGCATAGCAGAGCAGATTCGTGACAAAATGTCGGGCAATTGTGCATTTCATGATAAATCTCTGAAATTTAGCACAGAGTAAGGGCACGAGATTTTTTGCAATAGAGACATCGCGGATTTCACATGTTTCATGGTGAGGAGAAATGGAATATAACATAAGGGGATTGAACTCCACGCCATTATGATACTATGAGCAGTTACCTGCATTTGTTAAGGTGTGTTGTGTAATGTTGTTTGAGGCGTACTTTGAACGTTTCTCTTTTTGTGAATTGATGTATTTGTTTTTGGAAGTTTGTCCCCAATGCTCAATTTCGCGCAGTGGCATTAATTGTAATAGTTCTCTCTAGTTGTTTTAGATGGGGGTGTGTTTCTTTGAAACAAAAAAGATTGACTCTCTAGTGTGCGGTCCGCCTCAATTAGCCATTCCCGGTCCAACGCAAGAATGGATGAAGGATCTTATTGAAAGAAAGTTAAACCAGGAATTGAGCATGTAACATGAGCACTAACAAACTGCAACCAATACAAGGAATTGTTTTGCTCAAGATAAAGGGTTGTTCTCTTTCAATCAACCATGAGTAAATATTAAGAATGTTTGGTCTTTGCTCGTATCCACAAGTCATTGGTAATGGCTCGTGGTAGTGTACCGGGATTTATTCAACTATAGTTATCCAGTGCCGCGTGTATCCATGATGACGGACCTCCTAACATGGCCCGCTATTTGCGGTGGGCGGATTGGGGCAGTCAGGGGTTTCCACCCTACGCTTATGCGACACTGACTGCGATGTACTTTGTACAGTTTTACGCTTTGTAGCACGGGACCGACGGCTTAACGTCCCCTCGAATGACGGGATGCTTTCATGATCCTTTGCCCAATTCCCAGTGAACCATGGAGGAGAGCGGTATTCTGCTTTAATCAATAGCTGGTATACAGATCAAATCCGAATTATATAACCCGAATAAATCCCAGCAAGTGCCACGACCCCATCGGGATTCGAACCCGGGAATTTTGATGGTAAATTTGCGCCAGAGGCAAGCACCCTAACCGCTAGGCCACGCTCTTCTTAATTAAGAATGTGGGATTTGTTGGAAATCACATTTAAAGCAATATTAGCACATTTTTTGAAGAGCGCCCCCAATTTTCAAAATTTGATATTGTTGCACAGTTACGTTGGTAATTGTCTAGGAAACTATACCTGCGAACGAGAATGCTAAAAAATGCGTATTTATCACAAAATAATCGATTTTGTAATTAGAATTGAGATCCCAGATTGGACTTAACGACAGAGCTGGAAATACTACGTTTATGTCCGTCCATGATGAAATAGTGCCACCTCTAGAAAATAACCTCTAACTTGACTTGCCTGAACTATTAAAACAACTAATGGATGAGCGTAGACACGTACATGCTATTTCACATTGGAAGGCCGTTTCCAGCTGCCCGTGAATTATTATCGGGGATCCCCGATAATAATTATTCTAGTACAAAATGCCTTCGTTTGTGACACATAGACATTTTCGAGCTTAACCATTCACAGGTATAGTTTAGTAGCCAGTTACCAATGCAACCGTATAAAAATCTTCAAATTTTTGAAAAATTGGGGGCGCTCTTCAAAAAAATGTGCTAATATTGCTTTAAGTGGTATTTTTTTTTATTTTGAACGTCAACAAAGTAAATATAGGTATCTAGTGATGACAAAAAGGCTGTCGTGCTGTTATCAAGTACCTGCAGTTGTAAGAGCTAATTCCAATGGCTATTGATCAGGACGTGAGGACATGGTGTCAGTCTTGTGAGATGTCCATCCTTTGCAAACGTTTACGAGATCGACAGCTGAATATAAGGAAGGGAGCCTCCAATATGACCCAAGGTCATTTATTAAATACAATTCCTTTACCTTGTGTGGGTAGACCCTTTGACATAATGTTAAACAACGGTCTTTGAACATGTCACTTCCATTATACATGACTTGTAAAATGCTGACGAAGATACATCAAAAATTTGTGCAGCGACCTTGAGTACAGGGTGAGTCAGAATAATCTGGAAATCTGGTGTTAGTAATCTTCTAAATTGAATAACTAATAAATTTATGAGATATGAGTGCTTATATTTGAGTTTTATAAAGAAAACTTGTCATTACAAGTAGCTGTGCAGTTCAGTTTGTGTTGTGCTTGCCATCAGCTTCTCGATAATAACTATAAAATTTGCTGAAGAGGACTATTCTTCGAGTATTGTATGTGTTTTAAAAGTTAGAGTGATTGTTATTAGAGCAGCCGGTATATTAACGACATGCTTTGCCTTCAACCTTTACAGTAATCCTACCAGGTTGATGCATTTTTGAAAGCCCATCTACCCTTTTAAATTAAAATATCCGCCTATTAATTGACCAACTTAAACGGTGCAACTTAACTTATTATGCGCTTCACAGTACATTTTACGATTAAGACAAAACAATCTATTTATGATACTTGCTCATACACAGCACATACACACGCACATATAAAATATGCTAATGAAACACTCAATGAAAATAGCACAACTCCTCAGTACTCATTGTTTTCCTCATTATTTTCCACTAAAACCCCCCCCCAAAAAAAAAAACAAAACAAAAAAAACAACAACAAATAAACAACAACAACAAATACAATGATGAACTAGGGTGCAAATCATTCTGACTCACCCGTTGACATAATAAGAATTAGATCGTTAAAGATTATGATGGCTTGTACTCAGGCTGTATTTGATATATTTATATTTTACTATTTACTATTTCTCCACCTGTTAAACGTATTTCTCGCATTGCCTAGACAGAAAAACTGTGCGTCACAACGTCCTAGTCATGACATTTCGATAATACCCCAGTTGACATGTTTTCCTTATTTAGGTTAATATATCTATTGATAGGATTGCCATATTATCAGAATATCACTCTAACACCTTTGTGAGAAGAAATGTACTTACATGTCTTAAAAGAAGTTTGGGCGCAACTTAGGACAGGTGAACGTGGCCTCAGTAAGGTCTGCAGTGTTAAAATAAGTTTGGTGGCACGAGAGATTTCACATGTCAGGGGTCTCTAAACAAATTGAAGGTAGGCCTACTGATTTTTGCCCTGATGTAAAGTTTTCCATGAAAAATATATATACCCATCTAAAAGGATTAGGCTGAAAAATGTTTCTTTGGTACAAAATTGCGAAATTTCTAATTTCGTATAGGAGCAAATACAAAATTCAGCCTGTTTTATTTTGAAATATAAGCAAATCAAAATCCCCTTTTCCCTCTCTTTTAAGACGTTTCTATAGCCAAATACAAGGTAAGAAATCTATTGAGTGCCTAACCTATATGAAATCACTATTATTACACAATTTTTGCGTGCATCAAAATCTCTCGTTGCACCTTTAAACCAAGATTCTTATAGACGTTGGTTTTGGAGCATTCTATAATCAGCAAAAAAGGTACTCTTATCAAAGCAAATTTTATAACGAGAATCAGATAATAGATTACAAACCAAATGAGTCTGACTGTTTGATTGCATTACAAAGAAACAAAATGATGATTATAGTTACTCATTATCATTACGGAATATTAGGGGTAGAAAACATTATGCACGGCATTTCTGCTTGGTTTCTGAATGACCTCTTCTAAACGCGATAACTGCTTGAATTTAATGGTAAGAGAAACTCAGAGGGATAACGTTATTGAATGTCTATGTTTTGGCATTTCGTTGAATACGAATTGCTTGATAACCAATAATCAATGCTGATTCGCCAAAACACAATATTCGCACTGTGATTTCAGTTTGATACTCTTTAATACTACATTATGGTTTAGAAAAGAAACGTGTGTTAAATATAGAGCACATATGAAATGTTAATGAAATCGCTCAGTTACAATAATATGTTTTATTGGGGACACAGTTAAGGCGCGACTTACTTCTAAGTCTCTGTTTGAAATAAGCTAGTAGGACACAATTAAGGGAAAAGTACTCTCTGATGAAATCAACGTTTTAAACAGATAATTCTATCGCCTTTGGCTGGCACAGAAATGCTAAATAGATATTAATATTGCATAGCAATCACGTGCGCCTTCAACTTACTGTAATTTATTCAAATTAAAAGGGGGCAAAATTACACCTTAGCTTCCGTCAAAAGTGTGAAAAGAAAGGAATATATTAAAACAAAACAAGAGGAAAGACTTTACATTCTTCGTCCATTTTTTTGTCCATTTTATGGTGACTATATTCAATCAATACGTAGACACAAAATGTTATAAGTGTAAACGCTATAAACACACACACATATCTCCACCAGAATATTGTCAACAATGCCAAAAGGGAAATCACTTACTCTTAAATATTATATGAGTTGCCATGATCCTTTTAGAATGCGTGCTTACAAGACTGCGTATTGAATGAAGAACCACGTGGACGAATTAGCCGTGTGATGAATTCCATCAATGGTAGATCATTGCCTGAATATTAGGAACAACACTTAGGACTCTGAGAAGAACAGTTACATTTTCTTGGAGGAGTTTACATTATATTTTTATGTGATTATGTGCCTTCAATAACTTGTATTTGAATGATGGAAACGCAAAAATGACGTTTTATGGAATGATTGTTTTTAATAAAAAATTAAAATATATATTAGATCTGCAGCTTGCTCCTGTTTGTTATGTCTAAAGAAAAGTGTTACAAGGTTGGCGATGTAATATCAACTCGATGGGGTTTTATTGCTTAATAAAAAAAAAATGCGTAATAGATACAGATTTTGTCATTAATCACATTTAAGAGAAATAATACCTTTTTCAGTACCTTTTGACGATTTGTATTTTTTTACAGTTGCATTATTTTTTTATAATGAGACATGAAACTCTAGGATATACTAATTGTCTTCTGGGTGTGTTTGAAGTTTATTTTGAAATTGTTTTAATATAAATTTTATTTTATTTTTATTTACAGTACCAACACATGCTAATAATAGACCAGATTTTTCATCAAGTTTGTCGCCCCGAATGAGACATTTTTTAGGTGCTCCAGGTAAGAAAACTCTCTTTTATTTTTGTCTCTCATCCAATCCCTTCTGTCTGTCTGTTTGTTCTCTCTCTCTTCTCTTTCTTTCTCTCTAAATCGAAGCCAAGAAATTAACATGTTAATCAACAATTAACATGACAGATAGTTGTATAAGAATTACCTAAAGACTTTAAAAATTGAAAAAAAAAACGCCTTAGGTTTAGAAATGCAATAACACTTGGAAATCATTTGAAAAGTACAAGATGGCGGCCGCATATTATATGTATATAGGCAGTTACATGTTTGTCCAGGAAAAAGATGACCAAGTCGAAGACTAGGTATATACACTCCAAAAAATGTTGAGTAAAAAATGCCACAGCTCTTAATGTTGAGTAAAATATTAGTCAAAAGTGAGTAAACCTTACACAAAGCTGAGTATATTTACCCAACAATGACTAAGCTTTAGTCAACAATGAGTAAGGTTTACTCAACTTTGACTAAGATTTTACTCAACATTAAGAGCTGTGACATTTTTACTCAACATGAGTAAAATAATTTTACAGTGTATGAACGATAACCGTATACAATTTCCTTTAGCTTGGATAAATGGAGAAAATTATGTATTGGTTTAAAATGAATCAGATATAGATAAATGGCGTCATTTCAGTCAGAAAATCCAATATGGTGGCTATGAAACAAATGATTGTGAGGAAACCTGTGTCCAAATATTATCATTGGCGCT